>CM029128.1:1372500-1545000 GCA_016859345.1 Istiophorus platypterus | reverse complement strand
TTATTACACAGTGGCACCATTCAGCTGAAATGCGGATATAATAGGCAAAAAAAAAAATAAATCCGGTCGAGTCTATGCCACCAAGAGAAACTTACACAGTGGCACCATTCAGCTGAAATGCCGGAATAGGCAATCACAAAAAATAATCGCCGGTCGTCCCGAGTCTATGCCACAAGAGAAACTTCGAAATTAAATGCTAATCTGTTAGAGCCTCCGCCGCGAAGCAAACCACCTGGCATGTCTGCTCCATGGAAGTTGCCTTCACTGCAATCATGCTTTTGCTCTTGAGGTGAGACTTAATTAAGAGGGAAACGGAAACGCTGCGACTAGAACACCGATCTGAGGTTGCAATCCCAACAAAGCCATGCACCTGATCATGAGCTAAAAGCCAAATATCCCCAAAACTGAAGGCTGAGAACTATTTCCTAATGACAGTGGCAACAAAAAAAAAAAAAATGGGAAAACGGACAAAAACAAGTTACTGAAACTGTTACTGACAAATCAGCTAAAACAGTAGGCAACAGGCATCTATGGGAGGTCACAGGAAACCATGATGACTCATGTGTCACAGTGGCATGCTGGAAAAATTGTATGTATATGTTAAGAGAGTGTGTGTGCGTATGTGTGCGTGTGCGTGTGTGTGTGTGTGTGTGCGTGTGTGTGTGTGTGTGTGTGTGTGTGTGTGTGTGTGTGTGTGTGTGTGTGTGTTCGTGTGTAACACTGCTTCCAGTGATTGGGGAAGAATTGTCTTGATGGGGGGGTCAAATGGGCGGAGTGGCCTTTTATTAGTGGGGGACTGTTGGACACAACAAAACCAGGAAAACTACGAACCCAGTTCTGCAAAATAATATGAAAATGTTATGGGAACCTATATTAGAATAATTAACTAAAAAAACAGGGAGATCAGACAGGTTGTTTAACCAGGTCTTTACTCTGCCACAGAAAAATATTTTATTAGTATTTCAGTTTAAATTAACTTCAAACTTCATTTGAATCCAGGATACCAGACTAACTAATATTTGGTGATTGCAGTGTCTTTAAATATCCAGTCATAACTGTTACATTGTTTTCACCCACAGAAATAATGGTATATTTACGGTAAATTGCGGATTAGGATCTCAGATGAAGAGATCAGATACGATATAAAACAATGACCCACTCTGGCTCAGAGCCTGAACATCTGAGACTCAAACTACTACCAGAGTTGTTCTGGGGTTTTATTTCCTTGCACCTCCACCTCCTGGATAAGTTCGGCGAGTCTCATCTCTTGTATGGATTCCTCTTTAACTGCCCCCCCCTCCACCACCATCACCTCCGCCGCCGCCGCCACTGCCGCCGCCTCAACTGCCTCCAGTGTTGCTGTCAAAATCTCACCTCTCTGCCAGAGGACATAGCCTTGGCCCGCCGAGAATGTGGCAGCACCACACTATCTCCAAAGTGCCACATTTAACTGGCCCCCCCAACCCCCTTCAGCCCCCACCCCACAAGCACGCAGCTGAAAGCTTCACACATGCACAACCACCGCTGCTAAACCCATGTATACGTAAAAGTTTGTCAGTCTGCACACAGCCTTTTATCAAGTTCTGCTATTTTCAGGAACTAGTTTCACAGATACCGTCCCTACACGCCCTTCTTTCTCCTCAGTCCTTCCTCCTGTTCACCGCGTTACGCTCAGGCCTTTTTAATAATCCGTTCCAAATTAGAGTGATTCCTCTGAAGTCAACTGAAGCACTCAAGTGCGACAGCAATGCGTGGGATGAGGATACACGGAAAAAAAAGAATAAATAAATAACCTGACAAATTTGTCGGGTTACATGGGGCACGTTATTGTAATAACTATGATCTAACTCACATGTTTTAAGTAAATTTTCATTGTACTGCAAAGTCATGCTTTGCTCAGTGATTTACTCAACAGCGGTGTAATAATGCTTTTACAAGTCCATTAGCTGAGGCTTTTATCTCTGCAGCTCCCGCAATAAATAATAAGGCTCATCTCTAACACAGAAAATCACTCAATAAACCACAGCCACTAAAGCCCGTTTGGGTTTGTTAGTATAGAAACACTTCTGCAGGATGAACCGTGCGCATGCAGCTGGCAGTTTCATCTGAACTGCATCAGGTGATCTCACCAATTAGCTCTTCCTTTCTAGCTGATAACTTGCTAATGGCAAAGACCTCGGCTGGAGTGAAACCGCGTCTCGTGGCGTCACCCGTCGCCGACCCAAGGATCAACTTCTTGCGTCGGCGTTCCACAGTTCGGATTCCTGACCGAACATCTAACGAGGAGCAGTGGACTTGACTAGCGTGGCAAACGTCTGTGCTGTCAAACAAGCCGCACTGCAAACGGGTTTTCTATGGCCTCAAAACAGGCCTAAAAATCAGTAATAACAACTCTACACCATATATGGATCACTCCAATCCAATAACACTGTTCTATATAATCAAGTAGCCTCTCAATACTGATCAATAAAGCATGTACAATTACCTGAGGCTCGTAAGAACCACTATGGCAGGACTTCAGTTGGATTTCCAGTGGCCAGTGTTTACTGGTAATCTGATCAAATAAGGGTCTTCACATTCTTCACATGTTGAGCCAGTCAACTTGTAAAAAAACAGTATGTTGACTGAACACTCAGTTAATGTGCTTCTACATTTATGATGATGAGGCTGGTGGCATTGAGTGTTTTTCTTGATGTCATCCAGTACTATTAAAAAGACCAGGATCAAGAATCAATGCATCATACTAACAAGTACTGTGTGTGTAGCCAAAGGCCAATACATCTCATTCCCCTGAGCCTCAGATGCTCCATTGTTTCCAGAAACTATTAAAAACACAGTGATTCATACTGTTGCACTGGGTGTCATGTTCCTTCTTTACAATAAACACACACGCTCTAGTTTATTTAGACTCGGTCCCATGCACACACACCGTCCTAATTCTGCTAATACTCACTACACCACCAAATGTGGACTACTCCGCTGCTGAAAATAGTCCCGGCCAATCGCACCGTTTCCTCTTTGTTTGATTTATAAAAAAAAAAAACAAACAAACAACAAAAACAACAAAACGGTGAGCAGCTGTTTTAGGATTTTTTTTTTAATTTGCTATAGATATAGGGGTTCAGTTAATCTTCTTGTGATATATTAAAGACATTAAAAGGAAATGTTGATTAACACCAGCCTTATCTTTTAAGTATTTGAAGTATTTTTCTTTTTTTAAATATAAGCGAACATTTCAGCATTAGAACAGTTGGTAAGATGAGCTTTGCTGGAGAATCCTTTACCAGGTACCTCTGCTACTTTTAGTTTTGACCCTAATAACATTGATTCCTGCTTCCGGCTAAACCCCGACTGTCGTTGTGTAACAAGCGTGTCGTTAGAGCAGGTTGACGCTGCCTGATTATTTGCCACAATGGGGATGAGCTGAGGTTAATGGGTGATCAATTAAATAACCTGCATGACTGGGGGGGGGGCGCTATGGATGACACAAAGAGCCCAACTAAGGGTGATAACTAACTGATACACCATCAACCAAAATAAATTAATTACTTGCACCTGAACAACCACTCGGATGTGGCTGTTGCAGTGAATCGGCTGAGTCTATCACTTACACTTGACCACATACATTTTGACGTTCTGAAAACAGAACCCAAGAACTATTCCTGTTCCTCTAATTACTATTCTGCGTAGTTTAAGCTTCATCTAAAAAAGATGCACAAACTTGTTGTGTCTGATCTATCGAATTTGTTGGGCCATATTTTAAACATTAACCAGCCACAAAAGAGTAGCCATATTGAGTAGCATTTTTTTATGATTTACTTCTGTTGGTTCAACATATAATTCACACATAAAAATGCCTTAAAAAACATCCTGCAACAACTGTTGAAAGCTTTGATCACAGAAAAGTCCATTTTCCTCTTTAGACGCTATCCATTAATTGATCAATTACAGATCATTAACAAAGCTGACTAATAGTGATGAAAACCACTTTATATCCACATCTCTATGACAGAACAAAGCTTCAAAATGCCACAACCCAGAGAACAGCTTTGGTTTGGAGTTATCTGATTACAAACCATTAAAATTCACATGTGGATTCTGAAATGAGCACACTAGATCAGGAGGGTTGTTTTGCCCCCCCCCCCCTTTCAACCATTTTGCTAAGCGCTAACAAAGCTAAGGGCCAAATTGCTGGCTATTCCAAACGCAGCCACGTGAGCAGGTACATTCATGTCCATCCCCCACCTCTAGTGTCACGGGTCCCCGCCCACAAACGCGTCAAAACAGTTTCTGTCCCTCTGCGCTCTTATCATTTATCTGACAGATTCTCCTGCGCTGGAAGGAAACGGTTTTTTACAACCTGTGTCGATTCCCATCAATATGACATTATACTCACCGACATCAATAACGAGATAAGGGGGATATGGTAATGCTGACCTACTATACTTAATGTATTAGTTATATGCCCCCAGAGTTTTTATTATTTTTCCTTTTAACAAGCACACATTGGGTTTGGTCTGGATTTGTTGCGAGCCAACAGCTTTCCAATCAAACTCGACCTGAAAACCAGAGCAAACGTGTCCCAACACCGACAGACCAACCACCACAGCCGTGACTTCGAACTCAGCCTGGCCAAGAAAATATCCTCATGGAATTTGGTCAAAGTATTGTGTTTACAGCAAGTTGCAATTGGAGGGGGGGGGGCTTTATTGTGATGCCACAACTGTGTTATAATGCAACATTACCACAAATTTTGGGGTTTAGACAAATATTAAATGCAAAAGAATTGCCATAGTAACAAATTCAGCAAGGTCTCAAGCAAACTGCAGGTTCATTTTAATGCCATGCAGCCGTGAACCGAAAACCAACAGTGGCCGGAGGAAGGAAACCCACATTTATAAACCCACAAGCCCTTCAGAGCAGATTAGCAGCCATGTTGATGCTATTTCAAGAAAAAAAAGGGGGGAAGGCCACAGTGCGAAATGTTTTTTTCTTTCCCAACAGTTAAGTCAAACATGCATCAGCTGTAAAACAGTCAACGTTACCTACACAGTGAGCAGTTTGATGTCGACCTGTGCGAGTTAATATTGACAGTTGTCAGTTGGGGCACGTAAGCGACCATTCTCAGCTGCTGTTGTCATGAAGCGCCAGAGGGGAGAATTCATTACAAACCCTGTGAGGCCTTTTTGGCCGTGCAATGTAAGCAAAAAAAGTTTTTTTTTTAAAAATCTCTCTCTTTTTTGGGATAAATGAATGGACAAATGGGGAATAGAGGGAAATGAGTGATTTAATATCCTACTAACCCAAGAATGACAACTGATCTGGCACATTTGATTAGCTATTACAGAATATCCCTTAATCAACTCATTTTGATTTGGAAAAAGAAAAAAAATCAACAGGCTACATATTCATTACTATGAACAAGGCCCTGTCTGGATCTTTGCTTCCAGCTTATCTGCCAACTCCAGTCAGTAAGTAACTGAAACAACTGACCAAAACAATAACAAAAACAAACCCCAAAACACACACAAAAAAAAAAAAAAAAAAAAAAATCACTCTTGGCTTAAATATTATGCTTGTTTAATCCATATCAGCACTTTGAACATGGCCAAGTGCAGTCAGCAACCCCACATGAGGCGTGGGTGTTTAAATAATAGCTTCCTGTTTGTAATTAATAAATATCAAGTGCAAGGTGGCGACGTAAACACGGTGAACACGGATGAAATGGTGCTGAACACCGGCGAAGCGCTCTCTGCCCCACACGGAGCCGCTCTTCACACAATGGGCATCATTTGACTAACCCCAAATAGCACAGTCAAATTTTACAAACCTTGTATGAAAAACAACGACCCCGGTAACCAAATGCTAACCACATCCTCTTCAAATCAAGCCGTGTGCCACCCGGCCTGAAACCTGGCCTGAGCAGACTCATCTAGGAGCCCCCATGGCAAGCGGCTGGAATGGGGGCAAAGGAGGTGCAATTAGGTGTAGATGTCAGAGGAGGATGGGAGGGGTGGGGGCGTATTATTTAAATCAGATTTTAACTGTAGTCTGGTGTGAGGGCCTACTCATGCTGGGTTGCTTGCAAACCTCAGGGATGTGTGTGTGTGTGTGGGGGGGGGGGATCAAGAGCTGCGTATACTGATGCAGCAAAAGGGCTCCCAGTGTGTACACACAGCACCTGGGACCAGAATCAACCGCCTCACACGGTCCTACGGTCAAGTCAGGGAGCCCTGGCGGCAAGAACCACGGAAACGACGCGATCAGCACCGTTTATTAAAAAAATCAAAAGCAAATATAGATATCCAGCATGTACACCTGCACCACAACCTGCTGCCGTAGCCCCCGGTGAGACATTTAAGGGCTGTTAAAGGGGCGGGGGGTTCCCTTTGTGGTACAGGTGTTGGTTCAAAATAAAAAAAGGAAATACACGTCTGGTTGTCACCAGATAAACCGTGCGGGGGTTGCGCTCCAGCTCCGAGGCCACATTTCGCTCAGCATCTACGCGGGCAAGTGGCTGGTCGGAGAGGAAGCACGCCTCCGTCTCCCTATATGGCTGCAGAGCATGCACAGAAAGAAAGAGGGAGAGACGGAGAGAAGGAGACGAGAGACGGAGAGAAGGAGACGGAGAGACGGAGCGACCCAGCCGCTCGACCCGGCGTGGCGCCGCAGCTCTCCCGGCGCACGCCGCTTACCTGGGCTCGGGGAGGATGATTTTCTTGCTCGCCCGCGCCGCCGGGGTGGACTTGCTCTTCTCCATCGCCATCAAGTAACTGACATCGGCGAGCACCGCCTCGAGGTCCGCCATCTTTCGACCTCTGGGACGACCGGATCAATTAAAAAAAATAACCTGGACCGGGCTGGCTCGGTTCTAACGCTTCAAGGGGTTAAAAAACAACGTCCTGGGCCAGAGGTGAACGACATCAAGGGGCCGGAGGGTGCGTGACGGGGTGGGGGGTGGGTGGGGGCGGGGTGGGGGCAGCTGAGCGGACAGCGAGGGGGGGTGGGGGCGCTGACCGTCGACTGGGAAACCGCGTCGTCGTCGTCGTCCCCGGCCGCAGTCAGTGCGCTCGGACTGGCCTCATTGCCAGAGAAAAAAGGAAACCGAGGGGGGGGGCATCGGGTGGCAGGTTGCTGGGAGAAAATAAGAGTCACGGGGCCCCCGCCGGATCAACGTCCTCCCGGTCCCATCAGGTGCAAAAACCGAAAAGCCGTTTCTCTGTGGTTGGAAGATAATGCAAAGGACGGGATCTGGACGTGGCTCCGAGGACGCTGCCTCCCCGCTTCAGAGCAACGCGATACGACTCGGATGGAGATGGTAGATCGCGCCAGATGCTGGATCTGGAGGCAGCTGTCAAATCCCACGGGTCTCGGGGGGGTCTCCTCCGGTCCCCCTCGACGGAAACGTTTCCAGGCGACCGGTCCGGCTCCAGTGCCGCATGTGTGCCGGGGACTTTCCGCCAAAAAATGTAAACACTTGTGCGGTCGGAATAAAAAATGTTCAGATTCTAGTGGCTGCGGAGTTTAAAATATACATTTATATAATAACTACGATGGTCCGGGCTGGTTCTCCCCGCAGCGACGCCGAGCAGAGACCCAACAACACGTGTAGCCGGTTGTCACCGACTCAGGCAGCAGAGAGAAGGGCCACCGAGGAGGGAGGACACCGCCGGGCGACAGGTCGCGTCGCCCGCCGCCGGGGTGGCTGCGTCGTCGTCCTCGACGTCTCTGGCCTGGTGCGCCGAAAACGCGAGTCTCTCGGAGTGTGTCGGGAGGGTCGCGGGGTGGGGGTGAGGGCGTCTGGCACAAACAGAACCACCGGAGCACAGGTTCGAGACGACCCGGTGCTCCCGACGCGCATTCCCGGCAGCGAAAAGAATAAAAATCCACACACGGCGCCGCCGTCGATGTTGTTTATGTTGCCGTCGTCGGCGCTTGGCTGGCTTCCTGTGTCGGGGCTGCGATGTTCCTCCTTTATCGAGCCACCGATCACCAAAAAAAGAAAAAGTCGCCCGAAAAAACCGACGCGGTTTAAACGCTTTAAGGTGCAATTAGCGTCTAATGCGGTCCGAGCAAAGAGGGGGAGTAAGTGTAATCAACCGAGCACAGCCGAGCCCGCTCGCCCGGGAGCTAGCTCGTCGTAGCCTGCTGCTGCTGGCGATATCGATATTTTGGGTTCGTCCGCTAGTTAGCTGCCGCGCTAGCTAGCAAAAGGAAACCTGCTAGCCAACAGGCTAACTAACGAACAATGCAGAAACGGGATTAAATAGGCTGCGCATCTAGTCCGGGCTGTTCCAGCCTGAGCGGATACGTCGAAAAAAATGCCCCCCCCCTCCCCGAGGTGCCAGAAGCAAACACGGTCACCAGCTGCCGCTAACACCAACACTGGCTCGGTTTCAGGCGGCGATGTGGTTAATAAGCTAACGGCTGCGTGGAAACTGCTGCGCTCGTTATTGGGGAAGTCTGGCTCCGTCCTCCGGAGGCAGAGGGAGAAAAAAACCCAACACACACACACGCGTACGCGCCGAGTCCGGCGGACTCAGAAATAAAGACCGAACTGCGCAAAATAATCCATCCTGCTCGTTGTTACCCCGACCGTCAGGGGAGGGAGGGGAGGGGGCCCTCCGCGCCCCGAGACCCAGCACACGGCTACGGACGGTGGGCTGACGGTGACGCCGCCGGGGGACGGAGCTCGGCCGGCCGGCGGTGGCTCGCTGCTCGGGCGCCGAGTGCTTCGATCGGGAGGCGACTCCGGCCGCCCGTGGTTAATGTAGAAAACACACGCACGCACACACGCGTACACCTAGCACGACGCCGCCGCGCCGCCGGCTCTTCTCGCTCCTAAATGAAGTGGATGTCCCAGAAAATGCAAACGCGGGGGGGGGGGGTCGGGGGCGAGCGGGTGGCCGCGGCTCCGACGGCCAGCCCCGGAGCGTCCTCCTGCCCGCCGGGCTCGCTTATCCGCGCTGGGGGAGCCCACGCTCGGCTAAGTGCTCGTCCGTCCGCTGGGTCCCGGCTGGCCGCCCGCCAAGCGTCTCCGTGCGCCGCCCGTGCGATCAGGCCGTCGGTGTTCCGGCTCCGCCGTGGCACATGTTCGGGCCGAGCCCCGTTCGAGCCCCTTTCGAGCCGTTTTCGTCCTTTTCCTCGTCCGTTCGCCTGTCGCCTTTCCGCCGTGTCTCCAGCTAACGCCGCGCCGCTGCTCGCTCTCCGCTTCGACTTCCTCCCACTGCGGCGGGGGAGGCTGGTAAAACCCGGAGCGGGTCGGCCGGTTGGCTGGGGCCGGACCGCGTTGGGTGTCGACACAGGAAAAAACACTTGAAACTGTAACATTCATTTATTTTGATTTTCATTTGGAAATTTTTACTCGAACGATATTGAGCTTGACCCAGACGTGAAAGCCTCGTACACCCAACGCCATCGCAACAGTTTCATTATTAGTTTCCTGTTTTGTTTTGGGTTTAATTCTTCTTGTATTTTTGAACCATTTTCTTGTCTGTCAGGCAGATTCAGTCAACGACTGGGATTTTACTGGGACCAGTCCCTTACGCTGAATTTCCCAGTGGGGTGTGTGTGTGGGGGGGTTGAGCCTGTTTGAAATGGATGAGGGCGCCGGAGCCTCGCTGCAGCACGTTTAGCATAACACCGGCTTTAATGGCTCTTCTCAGCCCGAGTCGGAGTTAAACTCGTTTTTCCTCTTCACACTGCATGTGAACGGTCACGAAGCCCGGTGCTCTGACGGCCCCCCGGGGCCCAGTGAGTGGGGTGACCGGAGGAGGCCCCCCATGGGCCCGCCGCTCTGCTGAGCGGTGGACACGCAGCGCCGCGTCGTGGCGGGCGACGGTAATGCTCCTAAAGCACAGCCGCGGAAAGAGCCTGGTGTGTGTGTGTGTGTGTGTGTGTGTGTGTGTGTGTGGGTGGGTGGGTGGGGGTGGGGGGGGGGCGCTTATAAACAGGGCAAAAAACACTGATCACCGAGGGAAAGGCTGAGGTTTACTCTGAATCAAATCGTTTACATATGTTTCCCATAAATCTCCTGCAGGCACTGTGTTTATAAGATTTCCCAATAAATATGAGATAATAATCATTTTCATCTAAACATGGTTGGGTGGAAGTCTGACAGAAACAGACTGCTGATAAAAAAAATACAGCTACTTGGGTCAAAAACAGCATTAGATAACAGCAGGCGGAGGCCACTTTCATTTTTGTTGTTCCTTTAGCCCTCACTTAGAAATGAAAAAGAAAAAAGTCCTGAAATATTCAAAACCAAAATACTCTCATGAATAGATCGTCTACAATTTACTGCAGATTGCTGCATCTCTGCCACGTTCATAGTAATGTTCTGTTGCATATTGTCCAGGTTGGATTGCAAAAACTGACCTGGAAAAATTGAAATTGCACAATCTCAATCTGAAACTGAAATTATGTTGCCCCCCCCTTGAAAAAAACTGCTTTAAAAAACAGTTATATTTTATAAAGCACACACCAAAGCCTTTACACAAGTGATAATTAAGGCCGAAAATGATTTTTCAGTCAACAGAAAATTAACCTTTCAACCTAGAGCTAAAACTAACGAATTTATTTTTCAATGAATTTCTTAGAATTATTGAGAAAATTTCCTGGCCAACATGGCATCCTCTAGCATCTCCTTTTGTCTGATCAACAGCCCAAAACTCAAAGATGTTCAGTTTAATTTACAGGTAAAAGTCTTGCGGTGTAGGTTTTTGCTGAAGTAAAACTGCAGTTTGAGTTTAATCAGCTGAATGTATTCAAAGTACAAGCAGTTAAAAAAAAAGTGGCCCTGTCAGTGTCACATTTTTGGTTCTTTGTGACTAATGCATGAGTGATGAAACAGCATTTTACCGTGGTAGGTCAGAGCTCATGTTTTCTATGGAGCCATACATCCCGTTATGTAAACCAGTCATATGTTGTCTGTATACAGACTCAACACTCAACCACTCTGCAGGGCTGCATTAGCCCCCGTGACCAGATTCCCCCCAAAACAAAATGACACGCTTTTTTTTGTGAGGGGGGGGGTCTGGGCTGTGGCGCGCTGAGCGTTTTTTCTTTCCTCGTAAAACGAATCCGGATTCTGTCAAAGTCAAACAGAGAGGTTTCAGTTTTATAACCAAGTGCAGCTGCTGGTTGATGATGGGTCCACATGCCTGTTGACTATAGATTTTACAAATTAATAAGGACTTTAGGTCTTTTTGTGGAGAGAATCAGAAAACAGTTCATTAATCTTAAGCAAAACTACATCATATGTTTTTAACCTAAGATTAACGTCTTTACTAAGTTATCAACTGATTTCTTTTTTATCCTTTTTGTTACTTTTGTTATTTACTTGTATTGACCAGCAACACAAAACCAAAAGGACTCAATTAGCAACAACATAAAACACACAAAAGAAGAAAATCTTATATCCAATAATGTTTGTGGCATTTTTGCCTGACAATTGACTGAAATTATTGATTGACTATATAAACTGTAGTTGATTCATTGATTCATTCGACTGTTTCAGCTCCAGTATTTGCTTCACTTATATCAGCCAGATCGACATCTGGGCTTTATCTCTCCCTGTCCATCAGATGATAAGCAGATACAGCGGTGGAAGTCGGTAAGGTTTAAGAAAGACAGTTTATTCAGCACTGGGAAGCAGCAGGGGTCAAAGGTGAAGGGTCACATGGGAACAGGGGCTTGGAGTAGGTTGTTACTGCTGAATACGGCGGATGGACTGGATCTGAGGGGTTTGGCAGTGGGAGCCGAACTCCCTGAAGTGTTTGTACTCCCCACAGTGACGATCACACTCCATGATATACTGGTATCCACGATAGCCAGGGTACTGGTAGCACACAAATCTGTTGAGAAACCCCAGAGAGGAGGAAGTGCACATGAAACGTTGCAAAAGATCGCTGTTGTGAAAGTCCAACCAGGATGATTTTTGAACTACCAAAGGGAGGCTGCAGAAAGTATATACATATATAGCGGAGTAGGAAATTAAAAATAGTGAAGGGAAAAGGGGGAGTTGTGGTGGCAGCGGGGGACACTCACGCTCCAGACTGGACCCTGAGAGAGCCAACTTCGTTGTTGCACCAGCCCATGGCCTGGAGGGAGGGATAATCGTCGCTAAGCTCACCCTTACGGCCCAGGAAGTTCTCACGCTCGAAGATGGTCATACGACACTCTCTGTGGTTCTGGAGGGCAAAAAAAAGAGAGAGAGAAAAGACAAACCGTACATATCAGCTGGTTTTCCCCCCAGTCGGTCGAGTTAACAGTAATTTATCTGGAAAAACACACAGGTTTTAAGACATGAGAGAGAGACGTGACATTTCTGGAGCGAAAGGATCCACAGGAGGCGAGTGGAAATGGCGAGGAGAGCAGCCCATGTTCAACTTACAGCGCAGGCAATGGGTCTGAAGGAGGTCAGCCTCTCGATGTGGTAGGCGTTGCTGCCGCCGAAAGCATCACACTGGGGGTACTCTCCCCTCTCCAGGACAAACTGCTGACCCTGGTAGGAGGCATGCTCATAGCCCACCCAGCTGGGGGGGGGGAGAAAAAAAGGGAAGTATTACCACCTCGTCTTCGCCTCTCAAAAGGGCTTAACCGCACAAACGCGGAGCCTGTGGATACAAGTCGTGAAGCGGTTCTCGTTTCTCGGCCTGTGGACTGTCGTGTACTCACGCTCCGCTCTCGACCCTGAGGGAGCGCACGGTCTCGAAGCCGAACTCCATCACGTTGCTGCACTCAGAGGTGAACTCATGGCGGCGGCCCTGGAAGCACTCCTCGTCGAAGACAATGATCTGCCATGAGGGGCACAGCAGCACATGTAAACTTTTTGTTGTAAGAAATCAACCAAGGTGTTTAGTTTTAAAGCATGAAACTGTGTTGGTTGGGATTTTGAAATGCAGCAAATTGGGCAAAACAACCATTTTTCATCATTAGTATTGACAAAGAAGGCTAAAGCCACAACACAGAATAATAGATTTGGTATTTCTCGAGTCCCAGTACGGGCTACATTTACTCTGCTCTCTGCTTGGAAAGAAATGGCGGCTCCCCTGGAAGAGCTGGCGGCAAACTGTCGCAGTCACGTCCCGGGGGAAGACGCGTAGGTCGAATAGGACCTCCAGTGAGGTGACGTGCGAATCTGTCGGTCCGTCTGCACACTTACCTTCCAGTGGCCAGAGAACTTGGTGCAGTGGTGAGTCATCGTGTCTGGCGGACAATAGACAAAAGAACAAAACATTATATGGTTTCAGAGGAATACTCAGTTTAGCCAAAAAGCGCATTTTTTGAAAAACCTTTTAAAAATAAAAAGACCAGAAACATATTGGCCTGGATACTGGAATCGCCCCGAATGCATCATTCTTGAACGGAAAGCTTCTATTTATAGTTCCCACACAAAAAATGAAGAGGGTCAAAGACGCCGGAGGCCTCATCCAGACTCCCCCGGCTCCTTCCCCCACCCATTCTATCTCTTCATCTCATTCTCTGCCCATTTCCTCCCTGCTGCCACCGCTTCTGAGGTTATCCACCGCCACCGCCGTTTATCTCACCCACTGGGTGTAATGATGGCTTCTGGGCCCCCCGGGGCCCGGACGGCTCCTGTGTTTTGGGGTTTATGTGTCTGTGCATATAGGGGGGCTGATGTACCCTGGCTGTGCTGCCCTGTGCTGCCCTGCGCTGGGTGTGCTGGCTGGGTGAGGGACAGGGACTCACCTTGCTTTGATGCCCTTGGGTTGTCCTGGCTGAGAGTGAGAAGAGCCACGCGCCCCCACCCTTTTAAAGCCTCCCCTGGCAGGAGGCCATGCTGAAAGCCCCAGCTCAGCAGCAGGGAGGGGCCTTCGCTTTGTCCCCCCCGACAAAAGCGTGGATAATCTGTGGAGGGGCAGAAGTGCAGACACCACATTATCACCCTGGGCAGTGGACATGGCGACACAGGAATGGAGGAGACACAAGAAGCTGTGGGAGACGCTGGGAAAAAAAACGAGAGCCCAAGACCGGGGGGGGGGGGGGGGGATTGGAGGATGGAGAGAAAAGATGCTGCTGAAAACTTTTTTTTAACTGTTTATCTGAGTCCTGGGCTTCAATGAATGATTGTTTTCCCCTTAAAGATGAACCAACGATCACTTTCCTGATTAATGGTTCCACAAAAAGCTGGAACACAGGCAACGTTTTGCTTTTTTAAGCCATAATGACAAATTAGTTGCCAACCGTTGATTAGTTAATCTAAACCTTGACCAGTTAGATCTCTATTTAAATCATCTCTGTGTCTGATGTCTAATGGCTCAATGTCATTTCTTGTCTTACCTGCTCAGGTATCTACCTGTTTGACACCGTCGGCGCCGATCGGCTACGTGAGACGACGGTACACACACGCTGGTGTGTCGTGGCGTTTCTGGGGGCATGGTTTTCTGCGAGCGCTTATGAAACCGGACTACATGTGTGCAAGCAGGAATATAAACAGAAGAGAGGAAGTTATTCATCCAGACATTCGTAGAAGAAATGCCCCCACTGGCACCCTGTGTACATTAATGCGCCTGGTTGACGAGCCTATGATAAGCTCCCAACAGACAGTCCTTGTTTCTGTTCTCCTGCTAACTTTGAACTGTAGCATATGGGAAAATGTTTCTTTAATCAAGAGTTCTACCAAGCTCAAGTTAGCATTTGGAAAGTTTTTATTATGCAAGTCTCCTTTTATTGCAACCAGTTTTCAAAATTAAAGTCACGCATCATTGTCCTTATCACACAACATAACAGTATAATAGATGAAAGTGAGCAACGTTCGAGCACATTTTACCAAGAGGTTTTAGAGTGTAAGCTAGTCAGCGCTTGTGTGTGTGTGTGTGTGTGTGTGTGTGTGTGAGCAATTGCTTACACAATCAACCACTTGTAAACAAGGGAGCAGAGGCGCTGTATGGGCAGTGGGACTTTCTAAACAACAGCTCTATTTCCTGTGAGCCCAAAGGAATTTAAACACAGGAATCTGCATTTCAGCCACTTCTAGATAAAAAATTTAATGCTTTGGACTCTGACACACAATAATCAACACATTTGACCAGAGTTCATCACTGTATAAAAGGACAATTTCTGTCAAAATAAAACCTAAATTCTGCTCTCATGAGACCCAGGCAGTTTCCCCGTTGCAATAAATGCGGGACATGTTTATTTCTTTTCGACCAGTGTGATCCAGCGTTGCACCACAAAGATTAGAGCGGCCAAGACAAAAGCGGCTAAACAGTCCCAGGGTGTCATAACTGGAGCTGGGCAGCCGGAGCCGAGCAGCCGGAGCCGGGCAGCCGGAGCCGGGCAGCCGGAGCCGGGCAGCGTGGTGCTGGGGGAGCGGCAGAACGAACAGAGGGTAGCCAAGGAGAGCGGAGGTAGGGGGAGTCACACAGGGACAGACACATCATCATGGTTCTCTTCTACCTCGCCCGTAACTCCTCTCCTCAAAAAAAACAAAATCTGAATCATGTTCATCAAAACACGGGGGGGTTAACAGAAAGAGGAAGTGTGAGGAATTGACAGCAACGTTGAGGAGATGGCACAAAACTGTGCGTCCGGAGGGGCCTGAAGGAGGCACCTGAAAACCGAAAGGCTACTGATGATGGGCAAAATCAAAGATCAATAGATTTCTTCCATCTGACAGTGGACACATGTACTTTAGACTATGTGTCAGCGTTGGCAGGCAGAGTGCCACAGGGTCAAACAAGTTTCGACATCAGCAAGTTTCTTCCGCTTGTGCACAGCACAACCACAACAGTCTCAGATCATTTCAAATATTTCAGCACTGCTGCTGATATCTGAGTTTTGTTAATGTACCAAAAGAGAAATGTAATGCAGAAATGCAGAAATTCAGAAATGTAGAAATGTACTTTTCAAACAAGTGAAAAAGGCCTCAACCCGAATCCGGGACTCATGTCTGGCTTTAAGCGTTTTAAAGTGTCGGATACTCACTGCCACAGATGGCGCCAAAAAAAAAAACAAGTATCGAGGTTTGACACCCGACCCAAAGGGAGCCACGCAGATTACACATCAGGATTAGTTCACACCTAATCTGCGCGTATAAAACACAGCTTAATCCTGCTTCCATGGCGGGAATAACCACATCTGAGGTGATGTAATCCAGACGTAATCCAGCTGTAATCTCCAAGTCCAGCTCTGGAGTCCAGTGGCGAGGGATCCTCGTTTACAAAGGTGCTGTAATTATGCCAGGATTGATGTTCATGTTGCAGTGAATGCAAAACTCTAAAAAACAAGGGATTAATGTATAAGAAGAGATTTAGAGGGAGAATATTCATCCCAATCTCATAACTGTGTGTTAAGTATATGGCTGGGGGCAATTAGCCTAGCTTAGCATAAAGAATGGAAGCAGCTGGAAACAGCTTGTTCCTTTAGAGGGAGTTATGTTATTTCATGTGCCAACTATTTCTCGGTGCGGTGACCCGTCATCACACTGAAGTTGGCAGGAGTTCGCTCGAGCCGGAGACGCCGCGCAGAAACAGTTTCAGTTCCCTCTGTGTTCAGATTAAACAAACAAGATATGCACGCGGTTGTTCATCAGCTTTAAGGGTGACAACACGGTTTATTAAACAACACAGATCACCATTGAATTATGTCTTCAAGTGAGGCAGAGGGATGGTTTGCCCCAGCCTTTGGGTTAATCGAGATTACACAGCCAAAACTTAAATAAATCAAAGCATTGTCGCTTATTCCTTGAGTTGTTAAAAAAATAAAACAACATTTCACTGTTGTGGATTTAGCAAACAGGTGTGTTTATGACGTTTTCTTGACGTGGTTTCCTCGAAACCAAGAAGCGTTGTAGCTCAGATGAAAGAGCCATTGCAAAAATATCGAGTCTTTGTTTTTTCAGGCCCAAAGACTAAAGAATATGTTGTGTTTGTTTGTAGGTGACAGAGGGGAGGGATTACCTCTTTGTGCCCCCTGGACCTCTGCATTCCTCTTCTGTACGGGCAACTATAGCCCACAGCCCCACCAGCCCAATGCATGGGGAAAATGCCTCTGTCAGTGGTTTCCTTTGACAGTAAAACGCTTACAGGCCAGGCCAGCGGGGCCAGCGGCGTTTCTAGGCTCTGCGATGACCCGATGGCTTTGGCGCAGGCCAACTGTGATGACGAGAGGCTTTCTATTGTGCTGTGAGCCTCTACGTTTGGCCTTTGCCAGGGTATAAAAGCCTGGGTCGAGCGCCGAGGGGACCAGCACGAGCCAGCCTCCCTCACACGGCACTGCAAGCTATACTAACGCAGGTAAGGACACACAGACGCAGACATCCGCACCAGAACATCCACCATAGTACGGGGGGGGGGCAACCGCACATCATCCAGAGCACAGGACCCACTCCCTGCCCACTGCAACCAGGCAAGCCACCCTCAGCCTGGGGGAAAGACCCAAACAGATGTCCGGGGCCCAAATGAGCCTCCCACATAAACAGTAGACTTGTGCTTTAGTCCACCCCCCCCCAAAAAAAACCATACCTAGCCACCACCCCTCTGGCAATGTTCACACCTCGACTAAAGCCACACTGAACATCCATCTCTGCCTCAGTCCTCCGTCCCTTTCACTTTCTCCTCTGCAATCCTGTCACTTCCATTTACACCTATATTTCTGTTCGTCCCCTCGTCTTCCTCCATCTCTCGCCCAGACTCTCCTGAAGCCCCTCACCATGTCTCAGACTGCCAAGTCCGCCTCCAGCCAGGGCACCGATGCCAAGGACAAGGGAGCCCCGGCCCCAGCTGCCTCCAGCAAGGCCACCAAGACCGGCGAGCCTAGCGTGGGATCCTTCAAAGTGAGTCACTGCCGCCTTAGATGTCTGCAGAGCCTTTATTTTGCTTTATTTAAAGGGCCAGTTCAACCAGATTACAATGAAAACAGATAGTTGTGGTAGCATTTTCTCAGGTTTTTGAGATAGTCAATGGGGTTCCTGTTGCCATCCCACTTTCAGGGGAGCTCAGTGGAATTTAGTTGGTGGTGTGTACAGCATTTGAAAAACTGGACAGTAATGTCTGTTTACAGAAACCTGATTAAAGTGGTAAAAACTGCCCACTGGGGTTTATCCTATGTTGGTGATATTTCAAGTTTTGATGATTTTAGTACAAAAAATGGCGTCAAATTCCACAGTACTGGGGTCGGGCCAAAAGTTAAGGGGTTAGTCATTGTGATTTGAGGGAACAGACCCTGATTTTTTTCTCACATTTATTTATTCATTTATTTTTCATATTGCTAAGGACTAGATTACTTTTCTTCCAATTGGTCACTGAAGTGGATTTAACAGTGGTGAAAGAATTATTACTATAAGTAAAGAGGAAATAACCCTCGTATAAAAATACACAGTTACAAGTATTATTGGAATAAAATACTTAAAGTACAAAAGTAAATGCATCCCTATATAATATTTTATTATACTATTGCAGATTGTATTATTGGTGCAATAACATCCAGGGAGCATTTTAACTTTGTTGCTGGCCAGGATGGAGCTGACAATGAATTACTTTATATATTGTTGGACAGTGTAATATCTTATATATCATAACACCACCAGAGTATTTTAATCATATTTATTTCAGTAAAATCTATTTACAATAATAATAATTTCCCTCTGAAATATGGTGGACCAAAAGTATAAAGTGGCAGAGAATTAAGGTACCGAGGTAAATGTACTTAGTAACTTGTTCTTGTGGCAAATTTAGAGAAAAATGACCGTGAACCGATGCTGATGTGCAAGGCACATGGACAGGGACTTGTGTTTGTGCTTTGAAAAGAATTCAGAGTCACATTTTTGTCGAATGTTTGGATGATCGCGGTCCGCGTGGGGGGCGCTGCTGCTCAAACAAAGCCACGGTCATGTCCCTGGTCTTATGTGATTACTGGGGAGCCCATGGGGGAGGACGGCGCTGGTGAGGACGCGGCTGGGACACTCAGTTAAGGACATGATGGCTGCCGGCGCCGGCGGCTGCTGCCGCTGCCGCCACTGCTGCCGCTGCCATTGTGCCTGCTATTGTAACCTGTGATGTCTCTTCTCTCTGCAGATCATGCTGTTCGACCAGGAGAACTTCCAGGGCAGGATGGTTGAGGTCCAGAATGAGTGTATGAATGTGTCTGACCGTGGCATCGATAAAGTGCGTAGTATCATTGTGGAGTGCGGCCCGTAAGTGGACACACACACACACACATACACACACACACACACACACACACACACACACACACACACACACACACACACACACACACACACACACACACACACACACACACACACACACACACACACACACACACACACACACACACACACACACACACACACACACACACACACACACACACACACACACACACACACACACACACACACACACACACACACACACACACACACACACACACACACACACACACACACACACACACACACACACACACACACACACACACACACACACACACACACACACACACACACACACACACACACACACACACACACACACACACACACACACACACACACACACACACACACACACACACACACACACACACACACACACACACACACACACACACACACACACACACACACACACACACACACACACACACACACACACACACACACACACACACACACACACACACACACACACACACACACACACACACACACACACACACACACACACACACACACACACACACACACACACACACACACACACACACACACACACACACACACACACACACACACACACACACACACACACACACACACACACTCACACACACACACACACACACACACACACACACACACACACTCACACACACACACACACACACACACACACACACACACACACACACACACACACACACACACACACACACACACACACACACACTCTCCGTTTAGCTTCGGCTGCTGAGGTTTCGAAATGAACGGACTCAGCCGAGGATGGAGACCTGTAGGCGTCTGTTTGTGAGCAACATGTCGATGAGAAAAGACGCATAACGCAGCCTGGGGGGTAAAGAAAAAAAAACAATCTGCCCATTTTCCATATATAACCAAGGTGGAGGCTCTCAACTGCAAACATTGTTTCAGACGTAGCTTCAGAGGAAGCTGTAAGGCCCCCGGAGTTACACCACGATGTTGTTGTTCATAAAAAGCTGTATGACACGTCATTGCAAGCCTTGACGCATCCCTGCTGTTTCGCTTTTGACAAATGGGTATTTTTTGGCCACAAGCTTTTGCTTTGTATTATTGTGACCGAAGTCTCTCAGTGAAACGCACACATCTGTTCAATTTGACGGTTTCACCTCGAGTCTCCAGAAACAGCTTCGTTTCTAGTTGTTATAGATACTCTGTGTGCATGGAACTCTACTGGAGGGATCAGCAGGATTCTTCCGAAATATTTTCCCTCATTTGGTGTTTGGATGGTGATGATAGTATTGAGCCACATAGAAGATCCCCTAACAACCCACTAGAAACATCTCTATGACCGCTAAACCTCCTGGAGGACTTCTAGAACCTCCTCGGTGACCACTAGAGCTCTTAAAAGAACCCTGAACCTCCTCTATAGCCACAAGAACCTCTTTAAGGGCCCCAAGAATTTCCTCAGTGGCCACCAGACCCTCTTAAAGAACCTTTAGAATCTCCTCATTGACCACAGAACTACATTAAGTGCATAACCCTCTTGAAAAGACCTCCAGACTTTGATCCTTCCTCAAGACCTGGTAGACCCTCATCCCTAGAAGTTCCTGATATAACATGGTAACCTCCTTAGCGACCTCTTGTTCCTCCTCCTAAAATGACATTAGAGGGGAATGTTGAAACCCCCAAAAGACTCCCAGAACCTTCTCAATCTCTACAAGAACATCTTAAAGGACTTGAAGGACCTCCTACAGGACCTTTACAACTTCTTCAATGACCACTACAATGGCTTTAAGGTTCCCTAAAACCACCTCAGTCACCGCTCCGCCTCCTCCTAAAATAATCATTGGACCTCCTAGTGGACCCCTTTACCTGCTTAAAGGACCCTACAAACATGTTCAGCAACCAATAGAACATCTAGAAAGACCCCAAGAACCTCCTTAATCACTTTAAGGTCGTCTTCGAGGACTATGAGGGTCTACTCAGAAGTCCTATAATTTGAAAGGAATGTAGTTATCATTAAAAAAAATTTCATAGGGACACTAATTTATGTGAAAGACCCCACATAAACATCTGTAGTACTAGAAAGGGGGTACAAAACCCATTAAAATCAATATAAACCATGAGTTAAACTGCAGGATAATTACCTGGGGGGGCTTTTGAAGTGAAACTCAGCGTTAACGCTGCTCCACCTCCCCGTGTCTCTCTCAGGTGGGTTGGTTACCAGTACCCTGGATACAGAGGCTACCAGTACCTGTTTGAGTGCGGTGACTACAGACACTACAACGACTTCTGCGCCTTCCAGCCCCAGATCCAGTCCATGCGTCGCATCAGGGACATGCAGTTCCACCAGAGAGGATGCTTCACCCTCACCACCACCAGCAAGTGAATGACACCTGCTGGCCGTCGGGTGCTGTTGTAGCCAAGCAGCCCTCTCAGCTTTTAATTTCTTCAAACGCCCCCCCCACCCCTCCCAATTTTCTTCAATCCTTTCCTAAATATCCACCATCGTCGCTCCATCCCAAAGGAAAGACCGAATGAGATCAAGTACACCGGACAACCTTAACTGACTTTTTATGGTGCTAAAAAAATAAACGTGTTGTGAAAACCCTGAACCCCCCCTGGCTGGATCACCTTTATTCATTCTACAAAAAAAATCACTCTTTTCAGGTGGTTTGTTATGAACTAAAAGTACTTAACCTTTCATTTATTCTTATCTCCTAAGGCAGACCTATCACTATAACTGACCGGCCTAATGTGTGGCTGTTGTACATTTAGTACATACTATCTTTAAATATCTTTTCGTATGACAAAATTATTTTTGTGGCATTTTTTTTTTACCTAAAAAATTACACAATAACCTGAAATAAACTATATTTACTGTATTTGTGTGTACAGTTGCTAACATTACATATGAAAATGGAGATATCATATTGGATATGATGAAAGTATATTAATGTATGAATAGTTTTGGGATTTGATATATGGTAAATTGGGCAACACTTTAATCCACCCTGTTTAACATACACAAGCAGAATATAGACATATAATACATTGTTTAAAATACATTATAATTCAGTTTTAAGCACTTTTAAGCTATGAAGATGTATTATATAATTGCAACATTGTGTTTTACCTCATTGTCATTAATCATCTGTCACAGGAGGAGTTAAGGTTCTTGACAAATACATCAATAAACACTTTAAAAGACATTATATCTGCTTACAGTTACATTATAGTGTGTTTTAGACCCTTTATTAAATGTTAGTATATTACAAAAGAAGAATTTTCGTTATTAGAAATCTTAATTGGGGGTTGGGGGGGGTGCAGAGGGTGGGTGTGTACTCGAACAAAAGGAGGATTCATCTTGCCCAGTTCTTAAACAAATAAATATTAGGTGTAAGGATAATGTAGGGATCTTATCATTTTCAATAGAAATATATCAATATGTAGAAGAATAAAAAGGTAAGGATGTTCATTCGAGTAATTTCAGGAAATAATCATATAGGTTTTCTTTTTCTTTGGTGCATTATTTTTTGGAGCTTGTTTGTTAACAGATATTTTCTTGTTAAAAAACCAAGACAATTTCCAAGTATCTTTTTATCATGATGGTTATTCCAGGAGAAAACAGAAGATGTGGTTGTAACTGCGTGTCTAAAAGTAATGTTAGTAGCACAACTTATGATAGTTAATAACTAGATAACGATTTTAATATCTTTATATCCAATATGTGTTTCCCTTAGGGAAACAGACCATATGATTTACACACTTTATAAAAAAAATTAACACAACACAGAACCTCTTAAAAACCCATACAACCTCCTCACTGACCTCTAGAACCTCTTCAAAGACAATCAAACCTCCTTAAGGACCCATAGAACTCCCTCAATGCGAACTAGAACCTCTTAAAAGATCCCCGAAACCTCCTCAGTGGCCAGTAGAACCTCCTAACGACCACCAAACAACGTAAAGGACCAACAGAGCCTCCACAGCAGCCACTAAATGCCCTCAGTGACCACTAGAACCTCTTAAGGAGCCCTAGGACCTCCTCTCGAGTAGCTTTACACACAAGAGGAAATCCTCTTTAGGTGACAGGGAGGTTAAAAGTCATCATGCATTCGTTGTAAGTACAAGAATGGTATAATCATAACGTGAATTGCGACAAATAGTACACGTCTAACTTTCCCTTGGCGAGTTTACAGCAAGTCGTGATCATTTTGGCCACATGCTGCCTTCACGGGTCCTCGAAAGCTCCTTCACCAACGTTCAGAAGTCGCAAAATCACTTCGGGGCTGTATTTGTGTATTTAAACAGGACGAAAAAATGACTCTATTACAAAAGAACGGGTGAAAATACACAATGCAAAAATGTGCCTGGTGTTTGATTTGAACAATCTGAACTTATTCAATATTTGACGATAAAATGCTAGCACCAAGAAGATAGAATTCTAAAAATTCCGACAGCACATAAAGGCTGCAGTATGCTTCATAACACCTCAGTCAAAACAAACCGGTGGAGGTTTCTACAACAAACCGAGAGGAAGGAACCATGGCTGCTCTTTTCAAAGCAAGGAAAGGTGGGTACAGCAGGAGGAAAGGGCGAAGCAACCAAAGGTCAGAACGAGAAACAGAGCTCGACCGCTGGGAACACTGCTAGCCCCAAACTAGCCGGATAGGTGCATCGAAAAAAAAACACCAGGGCAGCGATTAGCTTAGCCTGCTGCTTAGCCTGCTGCTTAGCCTGCTCCTTAGCCTGCTCCTTAGCCTGCACATGTTCTGCGGAAACTAACGTATCTCACAATCTTTTTATAACGCTGCCACAGTTCAGCAGCTAATGGAAATTAAAACGTGCGCCAGCTGTAGTCAGGTGACATAAATAACGCGGGGACAGCTTAAAAAATGCCAAACGTCCCTCTGGCTCTTAGCCCCTCGGCTAACTAGTTAGCCGGCTAGCTGCGACACGGAATAATTGCGAACTCGTTCTCAGTGGGGACAGGTGGCTCGGCCGGTGGCCGGAGACTTCACCTGCCCTCGTCTCTCAGAGGATTTTACTCTAAAACGCTCCGACCGAGGCGAAGGTGACAGGTGATGGCGGTGACCTTTCACCTACATAGCCCAGAGCTAGCCCAGAGCTAGCCCAGAGCTAGCCAGCGCGCCGGCGCCGCGTTCACGGACACCAGAAAGTCGGCGCACAGAGCAGCGGCTCAGGGACGTGAAGCGTCCGCCACATGTTAATGCACCGTCAATACGAGGAACTTAAAAAACTATAAGGAAATGAAGTGTATGTGACACCTGCTACTCGGTCAGTACTTAGTAAATCACAGGATACTACAAATCCAAGCCAGAATAAAGTAGAGAGAGACTCTTAGCTAATACGAGGATAAGGACTCTGCAGGGGGCCTAAACCTTTCCACATGCCAGAATTACTGCTTAATTTCTTTCTGTGCATCAGCTTTTGAAGAAAGGCAAATTAAAAAATAAATAAATAAATAAATAAATAAAATATATACATACATATACACACACACACACACACACACATATATATATATATATATATATATATATATACCCTTTTGTTTCAGGGGTTGAATTTACTATGTTTTCCTTCAACAAAAAAATATATAATTTGCCCAAAGGATTTTTTGGACTGTGCTCATTTATAAACACAACAAAAGATAACTATAATTGTGCCTAAGTTAACCTAAAGGGCCACTATTCATTTGTTGCCCCCAGCGTCTGTATTCAGATCTTTGACTTTTAGTATAGTAGAAGTACAGAAGTATCATCAGCTAAATCTGCTGAAAGTCTCACAAGTAGAAGAAGCCCCAAGGCAGCAGAATGGCTCCTTATTTAGAGTGTTATATTATGAGACTCTTTGTTTTTTGTTTTTTGCTTTTTGATCCAGTTATTGTTACGAAAGGGTGCGAGACATCCTATTTAAAGTCTAAATGCTGTTTCAGATTTTCTGTTTCAGATTTGTGAAACCTTTATTTTAGCAGCAAAAGAGAAAAGGGCAGATTTACTGCAAATTCTCTCTCCGGGTAACAGTAAGTCAGGTCTAGGAAAAAAAACAAAAAACCGACTACATTTACTCTTGTGGTTAACGAGTAACTCCAGTAATTGTTAAAACACAGCTTCAGTTATTTGAAACCTTTTTTATGAAATTTGTGGAACCAGGGGAAAAAACGGGCGATTTCACTGCTTCTTTTTTTTTTTTTTTTTTTCCCCCTGCCATCTAGACCACAGTGGCCTCGGAATAGATCAAAAACTGCTCTACATTCAGGCCAGTCAGAACAGGGGGAGCTGTGTTTATCACTCGGTCACAATGGCCAGCAATCCAGGTTATGTGTAGCTTCACATCACAACACTGGCAATGGACTGTGTCAGTGACGTCGCCCAGTTTTAGCACTTTCTCAGGCGCTCTCTCTCGTCCCTGTCCTGACAGCTAATCAAAGCTGACTCCATCATAACAAATCAAATCGAACTGTGAACTTGCCCCATAATAACATTATGTGTCACTTCTGGCTTGCCGAGGGGGGGCGTCGCTGCAGCTGGGTCCCAGTGTTTGGTCCCATCATCAGACCAGTCAGTCAACGGGTCAAATCAACTAATGAAAAAAAACTGAATCTTATCCCAGTGGACATAAAGCATATACTGTATCCTGTGATGTCAGAGGATTTCTCTATACAGTATTAAACAGCATGAAAAAGAATGTATGATACAAGCTTTACAAGCTTTTCTTCTTCTTCTTCTTCTTCTTCTTCTTCTTCTTTTTTCTCAGAGCCAATTCCATTAACTGGTTTAAGATTCTTTTACAACTTATAATTAATAAATAGATCATTTTCTTTCCTGTTTTACTTTCTGACGTTAGTATGTAAGTATCTCTGCCTTATTAGTCAGTTGATCAGAGGAAAATAAATGAACTATGATTTCTATAATTGATAAATCATCATTTTTTCTTTTTCCTTTTTTTTTCCAAGTACATTGCCAAATATTTACTGGTTTCAGCTTTTCAAAAGACAGAATTTGCTGCTTTCTTGGTCTTTCATTGGGAAAAAAGACATTTGATGATGTAGAAAATATTTTTTTCTGTCTTCTGATGTTTTATAGAACAAATGATTAATCTATTAATGGAGAAAATAATTTTCTGATGAATCAATAACAAGCCTAACCATCAGTCTCAGGCCTGAAGTAAAGCGTGAAACAACCACTGCATGGCCTTTTACTCATCTCGGTTTGATTTAAATACCAGGTTCTGTGGGTGTTTTTCCTAAGAAACGTCAGGCGCACAGACACATGGTTTGTTCATCCACCAAATGGCAGGAATTTCCTGCATGTTGACAGCTGAGGGAAGAGGAAGAGTTTCCCTCCACTACAAAAGAGAGATTGATTCTTAGGTCTGAGGAAAACCTGATTGATTCTTAGGTCTGAGGAAAACCTCAGCATTCAGATGCTGGGGCAGCGCATATCAAATGCAGATGTGACATGAACCAAGACACCAAATCACCCTGTTCATGCTCCGTTGCTGCTTCATGTCTGTTCACAAATGGTTTGATTTAGATGTGGTTTTTCCCGCTGTTACAGCTGAAACTATTATTCATATAAACGATAAATTTATTCACAGAAACATGATGATTAATATACCGAATATTTTTTTTCAATGAATCGTTCAGCCTGTGAAAGATCAATAAACAGTGAAAGAATATCACCTGTATCTCTTTGGGAGATGAAAAGGGCTGTTTTTCACTATTTTTGACATTTTTTAGACCAAATGATATATATCGATAATAAAAAATAATTGTTAGAGGAAGCCTTCTTTCACTAAAAAGCAACAAATGTCAACCTCGTGGTGCAGGAGGAGAAGCCGGAGAATTGACAAAGTCTTTAGGGTTCGTGCTCCGGGGACCATGACTATTTGCACCAAATTTCATGAAAGTCCATCCGGTATTTCAGTCTAAACCAAGGTGGCGGACCCTTCGGCCGACACTAGCGGAGCTAAACATCAGTAACCTCCCCGATTTTCTCTCCCTCAGCTCTTGGCTTGTGTCTCGGTGGCTGTCGAGGTCTGTCCCAGCTGGCAGAGCTGCCAGAGACTCACCAGATCCTGAGGCAGACCTGCAGGGACTACGCCGACCGGGAACTGATCCCCATTGCTGCCAAACTTGACAAAGAACATTCTTACCCTGCCGAACAGGTACGCACACACACGCAGCTGTACGGTGTGATGCCTTAATAGTGCCTCATGAGTTGGAATTAAATTTGATCCTGTTTCTGTTATTGAAATTCTGTGTTTTGTGGCCGAAATAAGATCCATGGACACAGTTAAAGAGGAGAACCAGTTTAGCAGACAGGTCTACTTTAAAGTGGCTTTAATCAATATTTATATACTTCCTATATATGTAATGACAATGTGAAAGGTGTCAGTGATGAACCTAAAGAGAATTATCGTCTGAATCTGCAATTCTCTTCAAATTCATAAAGCTTTATAGTGATATTCAGCTCATCGTTTATCTGTTTACTGCTTTTTATTCACTCTCATCGCACTCATGGTGTCGTTTTTGGCCGGCACAGTCAGATGTTTCCAGTGAAACATCTGTAAAGCCCTGCTGTCCACTACCTGCTGAGCAGCAAACAGCAACAAACTGGTCGGAGACCAGCTGGTGAAGAGCCCGAGGTTTCCCTCTGACTGGAGACCAAGGTATCAAAAAGATTAATGTCCTATCTCTTGTACCTGTCCAGATTCGGGAGTTGGGAGCGATGGGGGTGATGGCCATGGAGGTACCGGAGGAGCTGGGTGGCGCCGGGATGGACTACCTGGCGTACAGTCTGGCCATCGAGGAAATCAGCCGAGGCTGCGCCAGCACTGGGGTCATGGTCTCTGTTAACAATGTGGGTACAGTCTGTCAGCACAGAGGAACTTGCATCAGCATGTCTGGGGTAGTGTTCTGTCAGTGCAGGTCCTGGTGCGTTAATGTTCTTGTCTCGGTCTCAGTCTCTCTACATCGGTCCAATACTGAAGTTTGGTACGGAGGAACAGAAAAAGCAGTGGATCACGCCGTTCACCACCGGAGAGAAGGTGGGCTGCTTCGCCCTCAGTGAGCCAGGTAAGTGTGAAATTTGTACCTTTTTAATTACTGAACACCAAAGACGCGACAAAAGACAAGGTGGTGATCATAAACAAAACTTGGGAAGAGCAGCAATAATATCTTATCTTTCCACTGCTTGCTGTTATTGTCGACTGTTTGAACGAATCTAAACCAAAATACATTAAGTTTATAAACTGTAACCCATAATATTCTAGTGAAAAACTAATGTTAAATATTAACACAAATAAAAGTCTTGCACCTGCTCACAGTTCTTCAGGTTCTTGACAGGTAGGTTTTTCTAAGGATCTTGAAGAACCTGCCACAGTTCTTCAGGTTCTCCGCATTCTTATTTCTCTTTTATAACATGCCAGTTTTTCCAAAACCATTGACCAGAACTTGTTTTAAATCCACAACTCCCAAAGCCCCCTCCTCAAAACGAAAAGGTTTTAATTTAAATTGCAGGTAACGGCAGCGACGCAGGTGCAGCCTCCACGGTTGCTCGTCAGGAGGGAGACGAGTGGGTGCTTAACGGAACCAAAGCCTGGATCACCAACAGCTGGGACGCCTCCGCCACCATCGCGTTTGCGACAACAGACAAGAAACTCAAGCACAAGGCATGACGCGGCACATTTTTAATGTCGAGAAACCAGGAGATGAAGAGCAGATTGCTCTAACGAGGAATACAACCTTGTGGTTTTCATCTCATGAGAACTGCTTTTTGTCCTCCGCGTCCTGCAGGGTATCAGTGCATTCCTGATCCCCATGCCACACCCGGGGCTGTCTCTGGGGAAGAAGGAGGACAAGCTGGGCATCAGAGCCTCATCCACAGCCAACATCATCCTGGAGGACTGCAGGATCCCGCTGGGCAACATGCTGGGTCCTCGCGGCGCAGGATTCAAGATCGCCATGGTATTTTGGAACATTTACTTAGTGATTACACAGGAACTGCGTTTACATGGATTCATCTCATATTCTCAAAATATTACTTTGAATAACAGGCTCTGATCAGACAAGTCTCTCTGTAAACACTTAGGGGGGATTAAACCTTTCACAAACTGTTCATCATATGAAAAAATGTGATTTAACCAGAAAGTACAACACTAAACCTACAATGGTGCCAAACATTAGATGCTGGCCCATTTTTGTGAAAGGTGTCTAAGGGAAAAGAGCTAAGTTTTCATTTGCAGCTCGTAAACAAGACATATTGGAAATTGTAATGTAATGTAATGCTGCAGAGAGAACCAGGCCTGTATTTAAAACTGACTCATTTATTTTAGTGACAGACCTATTTTTTCTAATTTCCTCTATTTAAATAAATATGTTTTAATCATATTTTGAGGACAAAAAATCCTCCCTGAAAACTCAACCCGTAAATCTTGATAATGCAGAGTTCCACAGCACTAATTGCATCAGCCCAGCAAAGGGGGTGGGGGGTGGGGGGGCTCTGCTACTGTTGGTAGTTTTCATTTGTTGCTTCTTCAATTACAGTTACATTAGCGCCGGTGATTCCCAACACTTCCAAACACTGATGCTACTAATTAAAAGCAGCTCACAGGACATAATCTGTTTTTAGATTTTATTTATGTCTCTGACACTGTTCAGAGACAGACAGGAAGCGAGGAGGGGTGGGGGTTGTGACACAAGAAAAACGAATCAGGGGTGTTGTTGTTACATGTAAGCCGTCTCAACCACCCACCAGCCACCTGCCCCCTAAAGGGCATCATCTGACCCATTTCCTCTTGGCTTTTAGTTTGAAACATCTGGAGGAAGTGATGATTTTCACTGGAAGTAACTGTAGTGTAAACGCAGAACAGCCAAGTAGAAGATATTTTTAAGAAATGATTTGTGAATGAAAAAAGTATTTTTACTTAGAAATAAGTAAGTGACATGAATCTGTTAGTTAATTAGCTCTGTGAGAATGTACATTATACAGAATTTACCATGTGAGCTGTCGGAGAACTTTTAAATCCACGTCCTCCATGTTTTTTCTACCCTGCCTTCATTTGACTAGAACAGAACTTTCTGCAGTAGAAACTGAACCCGTGAACAGACCGTGTATCAACGTGACGCGTTCTAAAACAGCCTCGCAGGATCCATTGTAACAGTGACTTTAGACATTTGCCTGTGTCACAGCAAACCCTGGACAGCGGGCGGATCGGCATCGCGGCTCAGGCCCTCGGTATCGCCCAGGCTTCTCTGGACTGCGCTGCGGACTACGCGCACAAACGCACCGCGTTCGGAGCCCCCATCGGCAAGCTGCAGGCCATACAGGTAACGCTACCCTGAACGACAAGGCTGACGGGCTTAAAGGATAACTCCCGTTTCCTTTTTTCATAGCTTTGAACATCGGTTCTGTTGGTTATTATAAATTTGCGCTGAGATCAAGGAACATGGTGATGTTGCAAGAAATGGGTGCAGGAGGACAACAAGCACAATCAGATGGGTTGTATACAAACCAACAGTTCATCCAGATTATCTAATCCACGTTATTTGGAGGTAAAACTGAAAGTGAGAATAATCCTCCTGTTCAGTAGGTCAAAGTTTGGATCAAGGATTCTGTTTAAAAGTTTCTTGTAAACAAACAAAAGTTATTTTGATTTCGTTGTCACTCACCAAAGTGAGCGTCGTGTGCATCCTTTGGGTGCTGAGTTTGTTTCTTTTGTCATAAAATATCTGCAAAGCCAATTTTAAGTTTGAACCCTGTGTTGCTCACATCCATGCGTTTACTAGGTTGCAGTCGCCTCCACCACCTTTCTTGGCACATTACTGCCACCTGTAGGTGGGTGGAAGAGCATGACGACAGGGCAGGGCCCAAATGAAGGAGATAAACAAATCAGCTCTGTGATGCTATCGGAGGTCTAAAATCTTCACAGGGAGCCTTCTGAAGTTCACGAATTACCGGAATATAGTTACAAAACGCAGGGTGACGTGTTCAGATGCCTCTTTTTGAATCCCGAACCCAAATATATTCAGTTTACATTGACGTTAAGGGCAGAGAAGCACTTAGTTCTCTCAGGTGGAACCAGCAAATGTTTGGCATTTCTGCTTCATAATTGCTTATGATGGTTAACAATCTTTATCGATTCTCTGTGTGTCAAATAATTGACTTGTGGCTTCAGCACTAACTGTGCGCCCCCCCCCCCCATTGTCTAGTTCAAACTGGCTGACATGGCTTTGGCGCTGGAGAGCGCCCGGCTGCTCACCTGGAAGGCCGCACTTCTCAGGGATTCAAAGAAACCCTTCACCAAGGTACCGTCACCTCTGACTTCACAACTTTTATGTTCTCGCAGTAGAACATGCGGTAAATTAATATGCCCCCCCCATGACACACACACATACACACACAATTTGTCTCCTGCAGGAAGCAGCCATGGCCAAACTAGCAGCATCAGAGGCAGCTACCTTCTGCTCACATCAGGTAAGAAACCAACAAGAACAAGAAAAAGGTAAAGATACTGTACAAAAACTCCAGACTACGTTTCTTATTTTGTTCATTTTGCCCTTCCCACCAGGCGATTCAGGTCCTGGGCGGGATGGGGTACGTGGCCGACATGCCCGCCGAGAGGCACTACCGCGACGCTCGCATTACCGAGATCTACGAGGGCACCAGCGAGATCCAGAGACTGGTCATCGCCGGCCAGTTGCTGAAGGAATACCAGCCGTAGACGTGCCTCTGTCAGTGCCCTGGGTGCAATATGGACACATAAGCCCAGATCTGGAGTCAGATAAGTCTAACCCAGAGACATCACCTCTTCCATAAGGATAAAGGAGCCAGTGTGAACCAGCTCAGAATATGAGCCACGGTGCAACTTTGATACTTTTCGGCGACAGGCCTTATTATATCGTGTCTAGATCAGAGATGACACTACAGAAGTTCATAGGAGATTCAGATGATTCAAGTGTCCATTACCTCATTTTCTCACATTCAGGGGAATTTAGGGCTAAGTTTAAAGTGGCGGTCTGGAAGATTTCGGTCCTGGATGATTCGGCGACACCTGTAGCCACTGGTGGTAACGGCTGATGTGGTTTAATACTGTAGGTCACTGACAAACCCATAGCATTTCCTGTGACCACTTCATAATAAAAGTCAACTCGTGTTTTGCCAGTTAAATGCTTTTAATGTGAAGCTGCAGCAGCAGGAAATGTTGTTAGCATCATCAGTAACTCATTTTCCATGAATGTCACCACACACACCCAGTTCATTAAACTGCAAATATATAAATGTTGTAATACTTTGTTGGATGAAAATCTTTGGGATTGCCACTTTAACACATTGTAAGCTAATCAAGTTCAGACTTACCTCCACTGCCTTAACAGAATATCAGTGCTTTGCCAGTTTAAAGGGTCAGTTCAACTAAATTCTGAAAAAGGAACTATTTTCTCTTAGTGGTCTGGAGCAACACAGATCCCTTCCTTTATAATAACTGATATTTAAAAGGCATCACATCTGAATGTAAAAGGAAAAATCAATACCAGCACCACAGTTTTCATCATTGTCTGTTCCTCAGCTGAAATGCATTCACCTTCCAAACAGCACACAAAACTGATAGTGTTTGTCCCCGTCTCTGCCTTTTAATAACTTAAAACCGAAATGTTCCGGATCATGAACACAAGACAGAACCTAGAACCAAAGGCCGGCAGGTTCTTACGGGTTCAGGTTGTGGGAAATTTCAGGTTGTGGGTTGTTAAATCCCTGTGGTGGGAATTTACTCTGAGTAGTCAGTAACAGACAGTGCAATTCATGTCGACTTAACAGTCCAACTCAAGATGCTCTTACTTGTTTGTTCTTTTTTGTTTTTTGTTTTTTCAAGTTTAGCTTGTTAGTTTAATCCTTAACCCATATTACAGTTCCACGGATTATATACATACACACAAGATTGAGATTAAAAACATAAGTGTTGGACATAAACCAGAGTTATCGTTACGGTTGCTTTTTCCAGAGCTTTTCAACTGTGTTGCCAGGTCTTCAACAGATCACGGAGGCCATAGACCATTGTTGAACAGAGACAAGGTTGTGATATCTCCTTGTATACAGCTGCCTGTTATCATGTGATTTACATTTCACACTTTGTTCCGTTCCGTTCACGGATGAAGATCTTGAGATGCGGTTACAAGATCAATAACAGACCTGCTGACGTGCAGACCTTGGACCAGTAGCAGTTTAAAGTTTTCAGGCTTTGAGGCACCCCTCCCCCTTGGGGTCTTGGAGCGAGAGGGGCGAGGGGAAGAAGCAGGTGCGTGCAGGTGACCTAAAAACAACAGGAAGTTGGTTTCAGTCTCAGTATGCAACTGAAGCACTTGAGATACTTCCTCTCTGACTCAAAACTAAAGTCTGATCTTAACAAACAGACGCAATAAATATGTTTTCAGACTGAGTGTGACTTACACTTCCTGAGGATACAATTATGTGTTATGTCAGTTGTGATAACTATCTGTAGATCTTCTCAGAATCCGCAGAATAAAGACACGCCTTACATCCGCACAACTTCATTCAGAATCATCTCGTTTTAAGGTTGATTTTTAAGTATTTGTCGTTTGTGCATCAATGGCTGCAACCGAACGTGACGTCAGTTTTCCAAATGCAGGAATAAAAAAACAAAAAAAAAAAACCTCCTCAAGCTGTATCCTGCAGTTTAAGTCACTGAGAGTATAATCTAGACCTGGTCTGACTCTGGTCCTGGGTCAGGTCTCAGCTCCTCAGAGCTGAGGACCTATGAGGACCCCTACTGACCACAGCAGAGCCTGCATGAGATTAATCCAACTGCTGCAGGTAGTTTATTGTTGGTGGGATAATGAAGTGACAGCAACGCAATTAACAGCTCAGCATTAGTTTATCTACTTTAGGTGTTTAATAAATTATAATCTGAGTTAAGAGACAGGTCCAAGCCTAATCCTGATTTCCATGCTTATGTATTTCTTTGTGATTTGGATGAACTGACCCTTTAATATCTAAAAACCGGGTTCATTTTGTCCTGGCGTGGACATCTTCATGTCCGCTTCCTGTGAGGTGGTTCAACCACCAGAGGGCGCCGCTGTGCCTTCTGCGTCCTCGGCCGTTTCTGCATCGAGCAGATTCAAGTCACCACAAAACTGCACTTTTTAAAAAAGACTGCTTTTTTTTTATTTATGGTTTTTAGTTTTCCAGATGGAAGGTGAAGCTGATACTTGAACAATGATGAGTAGTTTTATCTGTTGGCCTGAACATTGAAGATGATGAAAGCAGTTTAGAGGTAAATCCACAAACTTGTCGACGACTGTTTGAGGCTGTGTGGTGAATTTTGTCTGATTCCTTGAGGCTGATCTCACAGACATCTTGTGCCTCAATGATGTGTACATATTTTGCTGTAATTTATTGTGTGCAAATGATAATAAAAACACAGTTACAATACCTTGTGGATGCCATCGAGAAACAACGGCTTTTAATTCAGCATTACGAACTAAATGTGGTGGAAGCTGAGGTGTTGACCTGGGTATTTCCTGCTCTTTTCTACTTCCACTTCTCTACAGCTCTCCAATAACTTTAATTACACTTTGCATGTTTTCACATTTGTTAACTCAACATTCCTTGATACTGAAGACTCACTTCTCACCGTCGGCACGGCAGCGCCGAATGTGGACTAAACTGTGGACCATTGCTTTGACTCGAAATGCAATCAACCACCGTCCTCTCCCACTTGTCTTGAACAGTTTTCTGACTCGAGCTCAACCGCCACCAGAATTCTGTGTGCGTTGGCTCCATTTTGCACATTTAAATTGAAGCTTTGGATTCACAGGCCCCCCAGCGGTAATTAGAATAATTAAAACCCAATCCACCTTAAGCTGGACTTAATGCTGATGGACATTAATGCTTATGTAACCACAGTATAATCCAATAAAATAGAATTCTGATGGGTATTTCTATAAAATTTTAGGTATAAGATCTGAGTTCTTCTGCCCCCATCGACTGCAGCACTATAAACAAAGGTTAGTTTGCAGTTCATGTAGAATCCGGTTTTAACCCTCCCCCTCCAATAGTCATTTCACATGGTCACTCGGCCGCGAGTTGGTTTTTACGAAGCAGCCTAATCCTGGTTGGGCTGTTGGTCTCATTCAATCCAGACCGTTCGCTGCTTTTTCGACCCAAGTCCGGTTTTCCTCTTCCTTGGGATCTCCCCTCGCTGGATTCGCATCCGTGGCCCTGAAGTGGCAGCGAACCGCCGCCCACTTGGTGCTCGTGTGCACTCTGCCTTGTTTTTCCTGATAGTGTTTCTGTGTGTGTGAGCGCACCCCCTCCTTTCTGTTTATCCACGTGAGGGGCACTGATTGCTCCACTTCTCCAGATCTGGGCCAAGCTTCCTGACGCTAGAGTTGCACCCTGCTGATTGTGCTGATCCTGACGATAGTCCGCTGGCTGCATTGTTCGGACCGTCCTCGAATGCTCCTGCGCGGGTGGTTTACGGCTCCGTCGGGCTGTGAGAGCCAGGGACTTGATTATTTTGACGTCATTTTCTGGCCTTTGTTTGTTTGTTTCCTTCATTTCACATACAAACACGTGCACGTGTATGAACCTCATACTGTGCATTCTGGAAAATCCTGTTTCGGGTGAACTTTTCCCTCATCGCAGAGGTGGAGACTGATGTCAGTATCGGAGGGCCTGGCGCATTTTTAGAAATCTGCAGCCTCCGTTGTCCCTCGTGTACAAATAAGTGAATTGGCAGCTGAGCACATGCAGCTGCAGTGGTTGTAATGAAGTGTTTATAGCACGTTTAAGAAATGCTGCATATTTCCGCTTCTTTTCTCTATAGAAAGTTATTTCTGTCCTTTCTCAGGTCTCCATTAAACTGAGTGTAAAACACGTGGAAATCCGTCTCGCTCCGGCCTCACACCAAGCGAGGATCACTGTATCTCATTATAACAGACAACTACCGGGTTCATGTTTAATTTTCAAGATTAAAGTGAATTAGTTACTGGCAAGTGCAAGCCCAGTCCGTGCAGCACAGTAGCAGCACAGTAAAACTTTAGGGGCCTATAGGCACAGTCCTTAGCTTTAGAGAACCAGCAGCTCCACTATAAAACCTGAAAACACAGCGTTAGAATCTGTTTTCCCTCTTAAACAGATTGACCTTTGGCTCTAATGTTGTTTTATGATGCAGGAAATAATCTGTCAAAATATTTATTCAGCCACAACTAATGGTTTATTTATCATTTCAAAACTGCAAAATAAGAAGAGCCAAAACTTTTAATCTTGGGGTTTATTTTGGTTTTGTTTTTGGTTTTTTGAGGGCCCTCACCACATCGGGCCCCTGGGTACTTGGAGCCACTAGTCCGCCCTACTACGCCTCTGCGCTTACATGCCTTCAGGACTGTTTATATCAACCTTGGACAGTGGTAATTTCATTTCTGTATTTATTTTCCATCTTTAAAACACATATTAGGTCATAAATAACGAGGACACACAGTTAAATGTTTATTTTTTTATTATAAAAAGTTTCTATTAAAAGCCTAGAAAAAAATAAAATGACATGAAGTTGAAAACACTGTACATGCACTCAGATGCAAATTGGCTCCTTTGATCACCACATGAGTGCACATCGGTCTGAGCTGCTCCGCTGCCTGCTGCATGTTCACTGTGGGAATGGAGCTCGTGAGCACAGTCAGTCCACTGGGTCAGGGGTGGGGGTGGGGCGGGGTGCGGGGTGGGCTGGGGGTGGGGGGTGGGCTGGGGGTGGGGGGTGGGTGGGGTATTTACACTGAAGGCTAAGCAGCCTGACACTTGACCCCGGCCTGCACGGTGACATTATTACAACACTTGTGGCAACGAATTTCAACCTCTGATAAAATTTAAAGTCCTTTTTATCATTTCTTTTTTAACGAATCGTTGATATTGTTTACGAACAGGCTCCTCAAACTTCACCCGGACTTGTGATGCATTAAAAACAGACTAGAGCCCTTCAGGTGCATAAATAAACCGAGGCTGCCCGAAAACTACCGGAGGTGACATTCAGTTCGTGCTTAGTACAACAGCAACAGCCAGGTGCGCCGATGACGCCGCGCACCCAGCATCCTCCGGCCACGCGTGGTTTTCAAACAGAAAGCTCCGGACAGGCCTCAGCTCTGCCCCCCAAGAAAGAACCGTCCCAAAGTGAAGCGGCGCCGGTTTACACGTAGTGCTTTTTGTCAAACTCCCCGTAGTCTGTGATCGTCTTGGTGGGCGCGTATTTGAGCGGGTACGCGCCCCTCACCACCTGCGAGAAGGAGCAGCACAGCAGGGTCCCGCCGAACAGCAGCAGCGCGCTGGCCGCCCAGCCGATGTAGATGGCCGCGCCGATCTCCCGCTTCTTGGACGGCGGCACCTGCGGGTTGTGGAAGTCCACGATGATGGTGTTGGCCATCCAGCAGAGGGGCACCAGCACCAGCAGGCCGCTGATGATGTAGAGCACCCCGCCGGCGTTCACCACCCGCGCTTTCAGCTGCTCGTCCTTGATGCAGTTGGTGCACTGCGCCCCGGCCACCGTCACCGTGAGGCCCACCAGCCCCAGCACGGCGGACACGATCGTCAGGGCCCGCGCCGTCTGCAGGTCCTGCGCCAGAGCCAGGACCGAGTCGTGCATCTTGCACTGCATCTGGCCGGTGCTCTGCACCACGCAGGACATCCACAGGCCGTCCCAGATGGTCTGGGCCACCACGATGTTGGAGTCGATGAACGCGGTCACCTTCCACATCGGCAGCCCGCAGGCCACCATCACCAGCAGGGAGCCGACGAGGCACAGCGCCAGGCCGAGGAGCTCCAGACACGCGGCCAGCATGGTTGTGGTTCTGAGATGAGCCGGTACTCCTGGTGTGAGAGCTGGACTCGGAGGGTCTCCTCGTTTCTCCTCTTGGCTGGAAGCGTCTGGTCACTGACGGTGCGCTCGGAGCCTTTTCATTTATGGGACGGGAGCGACGCCGCTGCGCCCACGTCGGACCAAAACCCAGGAAACTTTGGGCCAATCGGCAGCAAGAGCGTCTCTGTCTCGGCCAATGAGAGGTCCGCGCGAGCGGCAGCATCTCGGGGGCGGGCGGGGCACGTGCGCACGCACTCGCGCTCGCGCGCGCAGGCACCGCTCCAGTTGGAGCTGGAGCTGGAGCGCACCAGATGTGTGGGGTCTTCCTGTAATTCAGAGGCTGCGGGATGAGGTGGAAGCAGAAACGTGGAGCTGATCAGGATTCCCGGCCTCCTCTGCGCTAATGTAGATCACACACATGCTGAAAACTCCGCTGGACAGAAAAGCCCTGATGCAGACAACAGAATCGGACATTTGGGGGAAAGTTCTTGGCCTGGAGGGAATAATGCCACGGGAAAGCCCCATCCTGGGTTCAGATGCGCCAGGGAGCTTTGGTGGCATGCCCCCCCCCCACGCCTCCACGAAAAGAATGAAAAATCTGTTTGAAAAAAACCTTTATTCATGTAAAATAATAGTTATTTATGTAGCGCCTTTCATACAGGAAATGCAGCTTTGAGATTAATTTAATAAGAACGAAAGTAAAGTGAACATAAGAAACAGGGACAGGATGCAGGTGATAATAATAATAGAAATGGAACAACATAAAGTTAAGAAAATAACCAGAACATGGGCAAAAATCCCCACTTTTATTTTCTAACATTGTGTTTAATGTGTTTAATTCAACAGTTCTTATTTTATTGTAATCAGGTATTTTACTCAGTTTTCTTCTCTTCAACTTTTATTTGCCAAATTTAATTCAGTTCCATTGCTGAATTGTTTTTAAATGTATTTCCCCCATGTAAAGCTGTATTGTTTTAATGAACACACAACACATTCTAATGAATAAACCAGTCCTGTTCACATACAGGTTTTGGTTTTACTTTAGTGATCCTGTAATTTTGATATTGTTCCAGGAAATATCTTAGGAAAAAGAAACCACTCAAGTTCCAGAAAACTAATTTAGACAATGATGTTTTAGGAAGGAACCGGGACATGATGTAGTGGTTGTGTAGACGCTTAGTGTTTATGAGCTGGAGTTGATTGTCGGATGGACGTGTGAGATGAGGGATCACGTTAATCCCAGGTTGTCATGCATTCCTTTCTCAGAAGCGTCATTTCACAGCTTTTAGTGAATTTAGTGCCAAGAACAATTCTAGTGACTCTAACCTTTAAACTCTGTTACCAAACTGGCATCACTTTCTGTGGCTCTGACCGATTTCTGTTTTTTTCTGGCTTGGTAAACACACACAGGATGAACTGCCTGCACAGGACGCGGCGAGCGCGTCGGCTCGCCCCATTGTGCTCGGGCCACCTCGATGAAAAGTGCCCTCAACTCTCTCTTTGTCTTTTGTGCTTTAAGTGGCCCGGCCACAGAGACATATAGCCCGAGTCGGCCCCCACATATGCGTCCTACGCGCAGTGCGGAGTCAGCAGGGTGATGAGAGCAGCTGGAGCACCAGAAGCAAAGCATGCTGGGACATTAGAGAGCCTCTTTTGACTCCCGGCTACCAGCTTTTTTGAAGTAAAGTAAACGTACATATTTTAGTCGGATGGAAAGTCAGAGTTTTCAGGATCCGTAATGTGGGAACCATGAATGTCTGAACACGATGTCGTGAGAATCATCTAGTGGATGTTAAAATGGATGTAAAATGAAAACTTGACCCCGTGATGGTGCCAGAGGAAAAGTTAGAGGATCAGCGGAGCCTTCAGGGCTCATCCTCGGGTACCGTGAATATCTGCAGCCACTGTCGCGGCATTTCAGTTCGGTCGGAAGCGATGGACCGGCCGACGTTCGGCTGCAGCTATTATAATATTAGAAACACTTGTCGGTGGAACAATGTCCAGTACAACAGCACAACATGACCTCGATGAATGAATGAAGAAAAACGGAATAGAATTTTTCACTTCGTTTTTAATTTGTAGGCCTTGTGAAAAGCAGAATTCACGGCCGAGCCATTACATCCGATTCAGTTAGATTCCACGAATAAAGTCTGTAATTTGATTAATGTCACGTGTTATTTGGTTCTGGAGGAAAAAAAAGTGTCTGCTGGCACAGATACGTTTTAGTCCAGAAAAACACTCACGGCCCAGGAGCAGGAAACAGTTTTTATTTAAACTTGGCCTCATTCAAACTGGAAATGAGATCACATGATGATTCCTCCTCATCATCATCATCATCAGCTGCTTCTTCTTGATGGAGAGTCAGATCAGTTTGAAAATAGCATCCTGTACATAGTTTAGTGTAGTGTGTGTATATAAATATATATGTGTGTGTGTGTGTGTGTGTGTGTGTGTGTGTGTGTGTGTGTGTGTGTGTGTGTGTGTGTGTGTGTGAGTGAGAGTGTGACCAGTTCTGGTGTTTACTGCAGGGAATGTGATGTGGGTAGATAAAAGCTGGACCACACCCACTGTAATTGCTCTGCTAATGTGAAAGTGGCATAACTGTAGTCTCTCATTTTGAGTCATGAAGCCGCTTCATTTCCCTTATAGAGCCTGGGCACTGGTACTGGGGGCCGTGGGTTGGGGGCGGGGGGCTGTTGACTCAACCTGTTTCAGATGCCACAGCAGATAAACACAAACAGAGTTGAGGAAGAGCTGGCTGCTAAGATAAAGTCCTTAATAACCACAACCACAAAATAAATCTGCAGAGTCTGTATCAATCCAGGTTTTTTCTTGTTTCTTTACCCCCCCGGACGTTGTTTTAGTTTTCTTTGCTGCTGCTGCGTCGGACGATCCGACACCAGGCTTGTGACGGCGTTTTCAGACTAGGGACAGAGGTGGCAGGTGTCAGCGCGGCGTGGACGTCAACATGCTGACAAACAACATGCCTTCAGCATAACACAATCGGCCCCGAGTCTGGAAAGCTCATCACTTCGCCCGCCCGCACGCACGCACGCACACACACACACACACACACGTACGTACATACATGCATGCATGGGGGAGAATAAGTGGTGATGTCACGTCGTAGGAGAGTGGGTCATGACAACCGGTTTCCTGTCGGCTCAGTAACACCAGCGCGGCGTTCTTAATCACACTCAGAACTGTGGCCTCTGCCAGCATATGAAAACCGCTAGGAACAACTCTGTGTGCGTGCGTGCGTGCGTGCGTGCGTGCGTGCTCGCTCTTTATGTTTTGCTCCATGTGTGTCCTCAGAGAGCCAGATGCTTCCTCCTACTCTTTCTATGGCCGAGTGTTTACAGTCGCACAGAAGCCACTTCCAGCTCCATATGAGGCTCGGTCCTGGTGCAGAAACACTCAGATTTAAGGTCCTGCTGGAAAAATGGTCGGAGTTTTTTATGAGCACCGTATTTAATAACATGTCCAAGTTTACTGAACAAATGGAAAGAAAAGCAAAACAAAAGTTGCATATCAGTGAAATAACAAACAAAATGTTCCCCAGATACCATTATTTGCACCTTCGCTAATATTTGGTTCCAGAACCTTTAACAACCTCTAAACGTTTCATGAATCCATCTAGAAGCTTCTTAGAGTCGTCTGCTGGTCGTTTGGTCATTTCTTCTATCACTTCACGTTCAAACTCTTTTAAGTCATCGGCAGATTTCAGCTTATTCCTAAAGTTTTCAATGGGATTTAGTTCAGGACTAGTTCAGTTTAGCACCGTCCATCTTTTCCTTTCCAACCATTGTTATTTACTGGTGGATGTTTGCTTCGGGTCGTCGTCCTGCTCAAAGACCCGAGACCTTCACCTCAGACCCTCAGTCCCTGAAGCGTCTCGACAGTTTTGTGACTGTGAAACTTCTTGGTTTCATTATAAACGTGTTGAACAAGCGACCGATTCGTGGCCTTTGGAATTTTTTTGTTTGTTGATCATAACATTTCTGATGCTCTCTTGTCTTCACCGCTGTGAAAAAGAAACTGGAACCAATTGGCCCTTTTTTATGCAGTGAAACCATCATTCATTGGTTCATTCAGGTCATGTGACTGAAAATTAAACACAGGTGAGTCTGATCTGGTTTTATTTTGTTTGAGGAACTAATTCAAATTCATGAAAAGGAGCCGATAACTGTGTCAAGCCTACTTTTAGTGTCTGTTTTTTAATTTTCACTCCATAATCTTGGACATGAAATATTCTGATAGTAAAAATTGGTTCATTTGCATTTATTTCTGAAGATTTTCTAAATTATGTACTTGAAATTCAGGGCTGCCGTCATCTTGTATCATCTTGTATCATCAAGATCAAATAAACCAAATAAAGGAGAAATGGAGGAGCAGAAGCCTCTGTTTCATTTTTCACGTTGGAATTTGAATTCCCATTCACGGCAGTGCACCAGGCTCGGTTCGGCTCGGCTCGGCTCGGATCAGGTCGACTCCAGCTTCACTGTTTACCTCACTTCACACCGGTGGAGCTGACTGACAGCTGTGGGGGGTGGGGGTGGGGGGGCTGAGATGCAGCAGAATAGGATGTCCTGTCTCTTATCACTTCCCTTCCACCCCATTGTTCCCCGAGCCGCCGGGAATATTCTCCTCCTCCTTTTCCACCTCGGCTCTTTTTATTATCCACATTCAAATGTCACCTGCCGTGGGTGTTTGGCACCATGGGGTAATGAGGCCTTGGCATTTCATTGCGTTCGTGCGTTTGTCCGGTGCTAATATCTGGCACGTGGGGCCAGCAGACGCCTTCAACAGTGGCTGGTTATTTTACACGTGTGCAATGTGCAAATTTAACCTTTCTGATCCGCATTGTCCGATGGGCAGCAGCAAAGCTCTGATTACGCATCGCAGTGACACTGGAAGGAAAACGTCTTGACCGTGACCGCCAGCGGTTTGAGGCTCCACGCAAACAGAAATGGTTTTTGAGTCAACACGCGCTCGTGTTTTTAAAGTGACTTTCTCTCACCGCGTATCTTTTTCCTACAGATGATCATAGGTGGTGACACTGCTACATCAGCACGTCCTGCTCAGAAGTAAAAGTCTGCTGTGCGTTAGGTAGCGGCGATACCACAAGATGTGGTAACACCAGCGCCGGGGTCACCGGTGTCATTACAGATGTAGATACTGTTGTATTTACTGGGATGGGATCCAAACGCAGAAGCTCAGAAACAGACGGCCTGATGCGGGATGACGATGGTTTTTAATAATCTTGGTTTTCAGGTACCAGAGTCTCCTGGTTCATCTGACGGGCAGCAGACGGGGATCCTCTTCGGTCCAGTAACGGCGAGGGGGACAAAGGTACGAACGCCTTCTGGGATGATTCTGTGGCAAACGGTTATAAAGGTCAGCCAGCGTATAATCAAGGCGAGAACCTGGGTAGTAGTTGGTCTTGTTACCGCATGAAGCAGCGGACGGTTCCACCAATTTGGTAATTAGTTAACATTCTGGACTCACCAGGTCTTTTGAGCACCGGGGGCGGGGTCGATGAGATGATAGGTAGCAGCCGTGCAGGTAAGGGCGGAGGGAGGGAGGGCCGGCCCCGCCCTGAGGGGGACAGGGACTCGTAGACGGGGAGAAAGACATGGTACACTAGGATGTAATGAGGGAGACTGCAGATCCCTAACAGACAAGTGAGACATATCCAGAATAAAAAAGTTACTCATCTTTTGTCCTATTGTTCACAGTCTCCTCTGAAAAGTAACTTAAATGTGCAGTGTTAACAGTGAAAAAGGCGACAAAAGAAACATTACATGCAACCAGAACACAACAAACTAGAACAAAGAGCTGAAATTAAAGATTAAAGCTGAAAAACATCATGTATGAAGCTTTGAAAACAACAAAAGGCACTTGGGAAAATATCATTAGTGTCCAGCTGCGGCTTCCGTTCTAAATCTGTTCTCCAGTGTCTCCCAATCTTGTTTTTTTCATTTTGAGGTTTGGATGTTTTGAGATTTTAATTAGTTGCTTTGTTTTGAAAAATACAGGAAGACTAAAACATGATTAGAACATATTATTTTTAGGCCTTCAAGTGCAAAACAGTTGAGTAAGAACAACAAACAAACCGAACCCCGTAAAAAAAAAAAGAACAGAAAAAAAGCAGCAGAAGAAGATGTGCCATTTTTATTCCACACATTCTCCTTCTTCCTCATCAAAACCTGTCACCTACATCGCCCAGAATGCAATGCGGCCTCCGAGATCAGGGTCGGAGCAGCTTACTTAGTCTGGAGCAGAGTTTCAGAGCTCAACCCCAAATCAGTATCCAACACACAGCCTGACAACAGAGGCTCAGGTTAACCGAATTAAATTTAATCTGTGAGAACGTCTGAGCGGTGATTTCTCCCCTACACCAAGATTTTTCATAGAAAACATTGTGGAAGTTCGAAAGAGGTAAAATGATCCGATATTTGATATAAAAACTGCAAAGATTTCAGAGAAATCTGCAGCACGAGAATGTTTGTTTTGTTTTTTTTTTCTTTCCTGTAACACACATCATCTTGGGACCCCTGTGATTCACACTGTGTTCCACTGGAAGGTGCCGGAGCCGCACGTTGGAAAACTGGGCGTATACAGAAACATGTGTAGTAGCATACGGTGTGAAACGGGTACACGTGTCTGACTTTGTTGTTTAGGGTGTTTAAGTATGTGGACGTGTGTATTTTAAGTAGATCTTTGCATAGTTTCTCTGCAGTTTCAGAACTAAAGCTACAGGAAAAGCCGCCGGTTCAGTTCGGTCACACTTTCCCTTTTCTTTTCTTTTGTTTTTGCTTTTTTGTTTCCGTCACTCGTCTCCAGTAAACAGATTCTAACTCGCTGCTCGGCGCAACAACTGCGACCTCTCGTCTAAAATGGAGTAAAGCACCAAGTGTGTGTCTCCATCTGCCTGTTTTCGTGCAGGATTTGTACAAACAGATATTGTAAAAGAAAATGTGATCTGGTTGCAACGACTAAAGCCAAAGTGAAACAGACGTAACGAATAAATCTAGGTCACTTTACAGCGAAGAGACTGAATCAGATCTGTGCGGAGCGATGACGAGGTGGAGACCGGAACCTTCCTCACATGCGCCATGTTGAGTTTCCAGGGAGCCGCGGGAACAGTCGGGTATAATTGGGATGAAGACGGCAGCACCATGTTTCATAAAGCAGCCCTGTCAGTGTGATGAGCCCCGTCACACGGCATCATTACTTTAATGAGCTGTTGACTCAGAGCGGAGGAAATCCCAGCGCTAGAAAGTCATCAAACTGCCCTGAGATGGGATGAAACAGCTCTCTCCGTGACTAATTCCACCTGCTGCAACAAACGGCGGACGTGACACACGGGCTCAGCTGTCGGCCCCCAGCGGCCCCCAGCGACCCCGTGGCCCGTCATCCTGTTGGAGCGCAGCTTTGGTTATGAGGCCGCCGCCACTTTCCACGCAGCCGCGGGTTTGTTGTTATCGGACGCTCCTCGGACGAATCTTTACAAGACAGAGGGAAAAAAATTTCATCGAGATTTCCAGAAAAACCCGGAATGACGGGCTCACGTTTCGCTTTTCCTCTGCAACCAACTGTCCAGAGATATTCTGTTCATGGTGGGAAAAGGAAAAAGCTTCAGATTTCACATTAAAGGAGCCGAAACCAGCGTTTAACTGACTTAATCTTGATAAATTAATCACGAGCAGCTGCTTAAATAAGGAGGCGACTTTAGCAGAGGTATATTGGGACACAGTGTGTGGAGCTGAATTTTCGCATTTAATTTCTATGCAGGGGGGTTGAGTTGAGTCTTGCTGCCTCCAGTTGCCTCTCGGGGACAAATGAAGTATCTTGAGTTGTACATTTATTTTTGTTCTTTTGTAATTTCGTTGAGGTTTGGCCTCTTGATTTGACATTTCTCTGCACTTTTACTGTTGATGATTTAAGCACATTTATCCTGATTGCACTAACATACTCTTCAATGCAGGACTTGTACTTGTAATGCAGTATTTATTTGTTTTTTTACTGTGCTGTATCAGTACTTTTACTTAACTACAGGATATCAGGACTCGCTCCGTCACTGCCGGAGTCTTTGCTTCGGCTGCTTCACTGTTTCCATCACATGTCTGAACATGTCACTGAACATGGGGGTTAATGGGCTTTTCAGTATGACCCCCCCAGGCGACGGTCCATGAATGGCGTGTCTAGGCCGTCCCATTTACATGTGACCTCAAAAAGCTGAGAGAATGACAGGGGGATGCTCTGAGCCCCAGGAGCTGCAGAATTCACGACCCGATAGTCATTTTAAAGTGGAGCCGTGACGTTGGTTTCTTTTCAACACGACAACTCAAACCCAGGTTTTTTATTTCATCTACGACACCGAACCGAACCTGAACTGGGGGTGGGGGTGGGGGCCTGGGGTGGGGGTGGGGGTGGGGGTGGGGGCCTGGGGGGGGGTCACCAGGAACGGCCGGATGATGCTGAGCTCTGGACGGAGACAATGACAGGACCTGCTCTGTGACTGACTTCAGGGGGGCTAAAGAGACAGGACCCCCCCCTCCGGGAACCAGACGCAGACTGAGGCCAGCCGGAGTCGGGAATGGCCGCCCTCCTCCTCGGCCACGTCCGAACACACGGGAACAAAACGGCCGGAATCTCTTCGAAACGAAACCGTCCCTCCTCATTGCCGCCGTCCCTCCGCTGCATCGGCACGGGCTTGTTTTGATTTCCGGAGCCATTTTCCCGCCTTATCTCTGCCATCGGCTCATTTCCTGTGTAACAGCAACCATTTCCTGTCTCCGCAGAGCACAATCAGAGAGATAACACAACCGCCGTTCTCCTTTTTCTCCTTGTTTCTCCTTGTTTCTCTTTCTATTCCTGGCCTCTGCACGTCTCTCTGCTGCTCCAGCCGCGGCCTTCGGTTGGTATCTCGTCCTGAGGTTTTTTTTTAGCCGCCTCCAAGTCGCCGAGCGTTGGTTCTCTGTTATCTCAGTCACCGTTCTCCTCTCGGTGTGTTTGTTGTTGGTTTTTTGACCCACATATTTCCTTAGGTGAGAGCAGGGAACAAAACAAATGGCTGTATGTTACCAGGAGTAGCGGATCCACAGTGACCATAACTCTTTGATCGATGTTTTGGTTTTTTTGTTTTTTTAATTTCTTGCTTTCCCTGCATCTTTATACAAAGAGTAATTAAAACCAGTGTTTCCCTCCAGCTTCTGTCTTTCCCCTTCCCTCCTCTGCCTCCATTGTGAAAAAGAGAGCGAGAAGACTGGGCCAGAACAATGAGCGCTTCCTCCCACACGGCGGCGGCTTTCAGCGGCGGCTACAGAATCGACGCGGAGCACATGCGACGGGGGGCCATTGTGCGGCACCGAGCCCCGGCCTTCCTGCATTCGCCTGTTTTCCCAGCTGAAGTCATTGTGTGACCCTGGGCTGTGTCTCCGTCTATGGGCCAGGAAACGCTCGTATTAAAACGCTGATGATCTCGCTCGAGTTTATGCGTGTTTCTCACACACACGTTCCCCCTAGAATTTGCTCTCATAAGCAGCTAAACTGCAACTGCAAACCTGATTTTGTAGAACTGAGCCTCACGTACGATTTCATACTGCGATTAATATAATCACTTCATCATAAACCTCCAGGCCTGTTGTGTTGTGTTGTGTTTGTGTCTGTAATAAGAACAGTCAGACCTGCAGGCTCACCCCCCAGGCCAGGAAGTGTCGGGTCAGGTGGCGGCTTCTAGAAAGTCCGGCTCAGTTCTCCCCGATGTTCGTCCTGAACACTCTGCTTCACTCTCAAACCATCAATTGACCTTTAGGCCTGGAAAAGTGAGAGGCCTCATTAAAGAACTTCATACAACTGAGCAACAGAATCTTGAGGCCAGTTTATGCATCTGCATCGAACCTTTGCTGTAGCCTGACAGTGGAAACGAGAGAATCACTCGTACGCTGCGTTTTGGGTTGAAATACGGCGGAAAAGCCGAGCACCGGCTGCCGTCGGTATCTCAGACCCCTTGATTCATGGCACCGCCGCCGCCGCCGCCATCCCAGGGGACATCGTTCACTGACCATTTATGGTTAATTGTGAGAGTGCGGTGGGCGGAAGATGAGGCTCCTCCACGAGCGCGTACTATTTAGCAAACAGTGATTCACTGAGAGAAGAATTGTTGGTGGTCAACAAGGAATTTTACACTGTACAGACAGTAATTTTGGAAAATGTCCAGTTGACTTGAGGAACACAGGCGGCTGAAGCCTCACGTTGGCTGCAGATTAACAGAAGTATAACGTGATTTTGAAAAACTGTAAACTTGGCCTTTAAGCCATGATTCCATGAAGAAAAATGAGGAAAAAGGGAAGAAAAATAAAGAAAAAATGGGGAAAGGGATAATTAACGACATGCTAGCACTAGTCACAGTGGCTCTCAGGCATCGCTAGCTCAGTTAGCTCACTTACCGGACAATAAGTCACTTTATTTCTAAGAACAAAATTTATTCCTTCTGTCTCATGTAAACTGTGTCAAAGCAAACGAGGCTAAAAAAACCCACAATTAACAAAATCATTTTAAGGACTAAAGACCCACTTACTCACTTTCTTTGAATTCTTCCAAGTTAATAAAGAAATCCAGAGAGTGGCCCTGGAGATCAGATCATTTTGACACAAACAAGCGGCCCGTGCTTGAGCTTTCGAGCGTATCACATGGTCTTCCTCGGTAGAAGCCGTCTGGCCAGTCGTTGATTGTTTTCCGGCTCTGAACCTGGAAAAAGACCTTAAAAAACAAATGAGTGGAGAAGCCTGAAACAAGATTTAGAGCCTCATGAAACACCATTAGCCAAATAAGGAGCATGCTCATAAAATGTCCTTTAATTATTATAAAACCCCATAGAAGTAAACTCGCTTCACAAAGTAAATATTAACTTTGACATCACTGACGAGGATTAATATGATCAGTGTTGATTACCGTGTCATGACACACACCAGCCCGGACTCTAACGCATTTGTAATGACAGCTGCTGGCGTTCGCCGCCAGCTGGTGGGGATTGACCCCACCGCTGAAACATGGGCTGCCCCCCCCCAAACCCCAGGCTGGCTGCCCCCCCCACGTCAATCCCCGTTTTAAACCTTAAAGCCGCACGATGCAAGAAGCCGTCCCGCCGAGGCACCGGGGAGAAAACCGAGATACACAGAGTGTGATTCTGTTTGTGTGCAGAGGTCACAGGGATCCTGGACACCCCCCCCCCCCCCAACACCAGCCCCCATCCCACCCCCCCAACACCAGCCCCCACCCCCAACACCACCCTTGCCCTGCAGACCAGGAGAAATCCGTTTTTTGAGTGATGTTTTAAGAAGGGAAGGGCACTCATTGTCTGACCCCCCCACCACCACCACCACCACCAACACCAACACCACCCAGGGAGCCAGCACAGGAAGCACTCGGTCATGGCACGTTGCTCCCACCTCCAGTCCCACGCTCTTATCAGCCCCCCATCTCCTCCTCCCTCAGGTGGCTGTCAGATCTCACTCCTGCACCAAACCCCTTGTGTTTATCGGCTCGTTTTGTCCCTGCTATTGTGCTTGAGTTGTCGGCAGGTGCCCCCCATCCTGTCCGCCAACACCTGCCCGTGATTGATCAGTAAGTCTCTAACAAGTGTGTGTGTGTGTGGGGGGGGCGTTAACTGGTGAGTCCGAACCTGTGACGTCCCCTGAAACGTGCGGCTGTTGCGTGCACAGGTGCTTCACGCTGCCGCGTTACCATGTGTCCGCCTGGCATCACGCGAACAGCCGGACAATGCCGCATTGTTAACCCGGTTCCCACCAGGATATGTGTGTGTCCAGACGCAATGGTGTGTGAGGTTTAAATAAACAAATAAAGCAGATAACACCAAAACACTTAAAACAACAACGACAACTCCAGTCCAGCCCGTCCTCGGACCAGCCTCAGGCCTTAATACACTTTAAAAAAATCTTGGATTTATTGGAATATAGCCCGTTTTTTCTCTGAGGAAACCACCCAAATGGTAGAAAAAGCAGAGAGCAGGGGCAACAATGGTGCCAAAGATTTATTGTAACTAAACTATGACTTTCCATTTTCACACAATAAAGATCAGGCCTGAGCAACCAAAGGTGCATTTGAATATATATAATACATTTTTATATTACTGGAGCTTTAACTGAGTGTTAGATTAAAGTTGACTTTCCGGTTTCGTTGCATCCGACTGAAAACCGCCCTGCACGGCGGCTGGATTGTAAATGATCTTGAAGGGCAGAGAGGTCAGAGGTGAACCTCCGGAGGCAGAAGGACCACAACCCGAAGGCCTTTTCCAGGGACGAGAACCTGTAGCGTCTTCCTGCGGCGGAAGGAAACGGCAACGGAGCCTCGGAAGTTGATGCAAACGGTTTTGACTGTGCCGAGGCCGAGAGGGAACAAACTGTTACCTGAACAGCACCTTAGAACAGGAAGTAGAACGGAGTGTTTCTGTCAGAACCGACAGAAAAAGACCAGGACCAGAGGACGACGAAGTGCTGGTCCGTCCTGCAGAGAAAACCGCAGTCAGCGAGTCCGGCACGGTTCCCGGACCTGAGCCGCCGGATGGAAGAACCGGTCCCAGGAACTGAGCCGCAGGATGGAAGAACCGGCACTGTCCCCGGACCTGAATCCTTATGATGGAAGAACCGGCAAATTTAGAAATTTATATTGAATTTATTTCTGAAAGAAGATTCAGTGATTCCTTGTTTAAAAACATTCTTTATCCGTTCTGTGCTTTAATTTTGGAAACATTTAATCATGTAAATTTAAATAACAGCTTGAAAAGCGAAGTGTGTTTCAAGCTTTGTGTAAATATTTATTAACGCTGTTGACGTCCCGTCATCCCCATGAACTCTATTACTGTTGTTGCTGTTTTCAGATGAAAATAAACACCAGACGCGGCCAAACTCGCAGCTTCCTCAGCGCGAGGCTCCACGTCCAGATGTGACGTTGGCGGGTGAGAGAACGGAGCCGCGGCGCCACCGTCCGGCGGCTCACGTCCACCGCAGACCCCGGTCGGTAAAGAGGCTCGCAGCCGGTCTGCAGGCGCGAGAGCACGGAGCGCGGCGCGCGGCGCGGACGGTGACGGACACGGCGGTTCTCCTGTGACCCGGTTCCGTCTGCGCGCAGCGAGAGACGCGTCCCGGCACCGGAGGAACCGCAGCGCAGGCCTCGGGATCGGGACCGGGAGCCGGAGCGGTAGCCGGAGCGGGATCGGGACCGGGACCGGGACCGGGATCGGGAGCGGGATCAGGACCGGGACCGGGACCGGGACCGGGACCGGGACCGGGACCGGGACCCGCCTCCGTCGCTCAGCTCGGACGCGTTTTTCCGCCGAGATGACGACCGACGGCGGCAGGTACAGGAGCCGCGCGCCGCGGTCAGGTAAGCGCCCGCGCGTCGCAGCCGGTCGGTCGATTAATTAACGATCAATTAACGAGTCTCCGGAAGAAAATCCACACTGATTTTCCTTTGTCTTTTTTTAATTCTCTCCGTCCGGACTGGGCTGGGTCCGGATGCGGATCCGCTCCGAAACGGACCGACGTCTCCTGGACTCCGGCCTCAGACGATGCAGAGGTAAGAGACGTGTGTGTGTGTGTGTGTGTGATGATGATGATGATGATGATCAGGCTTACAAAATAAAAGCCCTTGGTCGCTGCTCCGGCTGTGGTCAGCGCTGATCCGGACCCTGGTTAGTCCTGATCAGGCCTTGGTCTTTACCGTCAGTGTGTGTGTGTGTGTGTGTGTGGGGGGATAAAACCATCCTCATGCTCACTCCCCTACATCCATTTACATTTAATGTGCAACATCTGTGCACATCTGTAGACATCCTTCTAGAGCTGGAGCGATTAATTGCAGCTCTACTTGATCCATAAACAGTATTTTAAAAAATGACATTTGAAATGAAGTTCATTGCTCAACATCCATTTTACCGTCAGATAATCGAACTGTTCTCGGTAGAATATGATAGAATTTAACTCGATGATCAGAATAAACTTGGGCTGTGCAGCCAAACTGTTGTTGTGAACCTGGATTGAATCGGTGGAATTTTTGGGTAAATGTGTTTCACTTGATGCTCCAGATGTGGCCCCCGTGGCCCCGTGGCCCCGTAGGAGTTTATGATGAATTAATTCATGGTTTGGTCTATGGAAAAAATAGGGAAAAATGCCCCTTTACAATGAACAAAACCTCAAAAATGACATCTTCACATGTCTTTTTAAGCTCAACCAAAGCTGGAACTGGAGATTTTCTGCTGAAAGGGATAAAGAAATTATCAGTCAATGGGTTTCTATGAATTTTCTGTCCATCAACCGATCGAATAATCTTCAACATATATAATTTAAGAAACTGTGACGCAGTGGAAGAAGCTGATTTTTCTAGTTTTAAAGCTACTTAAGGTTGAATGAAAAAAGGCTGAATGTTGAGGGGGAAACGTAGAGAGAACATGATGCACATGAGGAATCCAGGAACGATTAAGAGAAACCGCGTCACTGAACTGTGGAAGGATTTTATTTTCATGTCTGGAGATTCAGAGGCGAAGAATCAGGGATGGTTGAAACAGAAAGCGTCGTGTCTCACACAGCATCGCCTCACGCCTCCGGCGCGAACAGCTTTATTTTGAGATATAATCTACCCCCCCCCCAAAAAAAACCTCCCAGGAGCGGTTTCATCCTCTAGTTTTTTTCAACCATCATCCGTTTCCACGTCACCTGGACGTCTTGGCGCCGAGCCTGAGTCAGAGCGGCGGCCGAGGAAGCGACGGCCGAGGACGCGGCGTGGCGTTCGCCCAGCAGCCTGGATCTCTGTATGTTTGTGATGTGTGCGTGTGTGTGTGTGTGTGTGTGTGTGTGTGTGTGTTGGGATCTGCATTTGCACATGTGCGTGGGTGTATGTGTGTGTGTGACACACAAATGCATCCACTGACAAAATGTCAATATGGAAGCAAAACGGGAAACTGAAGAGAAAGACACACACACACACATATACAGAGAACACCCCCCCCCCCTCAGGCTCCTTAGTTGCTCCCTGAGCAGTTCAGCTAATGCACTCGACATTAAATGTGGTATTAAAAGCTTTTTGTGTCCTCAAGTGGGAACGCTGATGCCTGATGGGGGGGGTCTTTTTGCTCTTTCATTTTCCCCATCTGCCTCCTCCAAGGCTCCATTTTCTCCTCTTCCTCCTCTTCCTCTCTTTCTAACAGCAGCATTTTTGCAGTACTCACACCAGGCCCCAGGGGCCTGAGGGGTCAGGGCCCCCCCCCGGTCCGGAGGCTCTGTTTGAAGCATTTCCTGTCTGAAAGCGACAGATTTCAGATAAAAGACGAGAAATGCGTGAAAAGCGACGCATTCTCGTCCGTCACAAGCTGATGAATTAAGGTTTAGGCGAAAATATTCAAAACATCTGCAAATGAAAGTCAAGATGTTTTGATACGAATCTGAATTCACAGATGCAGATGCCCCAGTTTAAGCTTTTCATTCCTTTTCTTCTGTTTATTCAGATGCACATCTATGTCTCTGTCATGCCCCCCCCGCCTGTGGCTGCCTGCCACACTGTATTATGAATACTCTGTGAACCTGGGGGCAGGCTCTCAGCTCTTCCTCCACCCGCGCTTCGCCTCCTCAATAAAACATGAGGGGAATCATGGGAATGTCCCACTAACGCAGCCACTGTAACACAAAGGGGGGGGATCTGACCCAGAAGGCCGAGGGTCGGCCCCTGCTGCTGCTACTGATTTAATATCTCCCTCTCTCTCTCTCTCTCTCTGGGACTTTTCCCAGGAAAAAGAGTACGTCGGCTTTGCGACACTGCCCAACCAGGTACACAGGAAGTCGGTGAAAAAAGGATTCGACTTCACCCTCATGGTGGCAGGTGAGAAAACGGCGCCGCCCCTCCGGGGTTCCTGTTGAGGCCGGGTGCGTGCGAAAGGCACATTTATCCGTCTGGAACCTGTTAACAACAGGGGAAATCACAGTGTTTTACATAAGACATAAAGACATTAAGACAAGATATGAAACATGAGAAATCCAGTTTATGTGTCATGAATAAGGAAAAATACAGGAATAAAACAGAGTAAAAATAGGATTAAAATAGGACAAAATAGATTTAGAAAGATGAAAGAGTAGAATAAAAACCACAGCGAAACATGCTTCACTTTCACTCTGGTGAAGGTTTTGAAGATGAGGAATAATTAATGGAGTTCAGCAAATGCAAAGAGGAGGAAGGAGCTGACGACGACCCAGAGTCTGACGCGTCGTCGTCACAGCAGCTGATTGGTCCCTTTACCTTAGTCAGGAAATAAAAGATGGACACGCCTGGGCCGACGAAGTCGCCATCCTCCATCCTGGCACCTGGATCAAAACCCCAGGATGTCTTTGTTTTCGAGGCAGCTTCACCGTCACGCCTCCTGCACCAACCCCCAGGATTCACGGGCTTCACCTGGCCTGTTTAGAATCTGAACGCCGATCTTCGAGAACAAGTTGAGGCAAAAATATTTAATTACATTTTAAATCCCTCCATGAAATATTCAGAGTAAACACAGGGGTGAAAACACTCAGAGCATAACCGCTGCTGAAGCACCAAGAGGCTAAAGTGTATCCTCTTTCAGAAACAGGTTGTGATTTTAGGCGATTCTGAGCCTATTCTATGTGTGTATATACATATATATATATATATATATATATATATATATATATATGTATATACACACATTAGAGCAATTTTAGTACAAGCATCAAAACAAGAATGAAAACTACATGTGCCTCTGTCTGTGGAAAGTATTGGAGAAAGTATGATGTTAATTTATATTCTTTCTAGATTAATCTGTAACAAAGCATCATATTTTGTACTTAAAATCTTAATCTTAATTCAATTGTCAGATTAATGTAGTTCAGTCAAAAGTACAATATTTCCCTCTGTAACATTGGGGGGTAGAAGTGAAAAGTACCGTAGATTAGAAGTAAAAATACCTCAGGATTGTACTCAAATAAATGCACTTTAAATGTACTCGGTTACTCTCCACCGCTGTGTGTGTGTCCCACAGGTGAGTCAGGTCTGGGTAAATCCACCTTGGTCAACAGCCTGTTCCTCACCGACCTGCACAAAGACAGAAAACTGCTCAATGCTGAGGGTGAGTCCCAGCCAATGGGGCCTCTCCACACCTGACCGAACACACCTGCTCGGGGAGGGGGCGTGGATGGGTGGGGGTCGGGGGGCGGGGCGAGGGCGGGGGCGGGCTCCGTTAAGCGTCTCCGCCCGTCTCCTGTTTCAGAACGGATCAGCCAGACGGTGGAGATCACCAAGCACACCGTGGACATCGAGGAGAAGGGCGTGAAGCTGAAGCTGACCATCGTGGACACGCCCGGTTTCGGAGACGCCGTCAACAACACCGAGTGGTGAGTGTCGGCTGCTCCGACTCAGCTCCGCCCCCTCTGGATGTAAACAGTAAACGGTATCAGCGGCTCCATTCTCACAGAATAGATCTGGTGTTGTTCTACGTTAGATTCACTCAGACGGTCACGTGGTCACGAGTACGACTGTTCTGCCACGAAATTCTACTTTCCTGATGCCTGCAATGTTCAGTTTTTGTCCTCAGGTCAGTTCAGTTGTATGTTGTTGGGATCTGTGGGTCTTGAAAAGGACTTATAAAGGACTGAATTTAGTTCCCAACAAAAGGCCTTAAAAAGTCTTAATTTTCAATAAGAAGGTCTTGGATATTTTTCTTGCCTGACATAATCAGTAACTTTTACTTTTTATCGTTTTATGTCCAGGTTTATGTGCCGTCAGGCGATTCAGTTCAAATCATCTCAATTTCATTTATATAGCAACAAATCATAACAGAGATAATCTCTGGGCACTTATCAAATGGTGAAGGTCTAGAACGTTACTCTTTTTATTTATGATTCAAAGAGACCCAGTGTTATTTTCAGCATATGATTGTAACATAACCATAGGCTACAAGCATGGCAGTGCCGACGGGAGGAGTCTTCATCTTTGACGTCACACTGCTAACCGCGGTAGCTACGAAGCTCAGCGGCAGATCATAGCAAAGTGTCAACTTTAGAAAAAAGCCTTTAGGCTTTAGGTTTAATTCTCTGCGGCAATTAAAAAAAGTATTTAAAAGTCTTGCATATAATTTGGCGATAACAACCTAATAAGGTTGCCAGTTTTATTTAATATAGTAACGTGTATGTGTGTCAGCTCCTGAATGTGGGAATTTTTCTTGATGCCGAAACAGCAGTTTTTTATGTTTACGAACTAATGTGTATTTTTTAAATTTTGTTTATTTATTTTTTTGCCAGATCCTGTGACCAAACATAATCTCATTTAATATAAAAGCATCCTCCTGTGTCCTGTTTTCACCTGGTCATCTATACTCAGGATGAATAACGTTCATATCCTGTTATGTCTTGATGAATTCTTTAACCTTTCAGGCTTAGTAAAGAGCTGCATGATGCCTAGAGACCTTTATCATTACACATGAGCCCGTTTACAGTCGCCCGGCCAGATAAACTCTGAATATTATTTCTCTTCTTAAAACTACCGTATGCGTTGTGCGTTTCTTTGGCTTCAGTCGGTTCCATTTGTTGTTTTCTTTTGTCTCAAGCTACAATACTGATTTAATCTCATTAGTGCTTTAATTAGGCTCCTCGCTACCTCAGTGATCTGTTCGATTCTCCTGTTTGCGAAGCCGTTTCCATCTCTTCCTGCCACATTTGGAAACGCACCAAACGCATCGGGGGAAATGCAGTAATCGGGATCCTTAAATTACGGTGCAGTTTGTTTTAGAGCCTCGTGCATGTGCGTAAAAATCTTTAACTGAATGTTCAGTAGAGCTGTCAGATAAATGTGGTGGAGTCAGAAGTGACTGTTCCCTGTGTAATTGTGTAAGAATATAAAGAAGCGTAAAATGGAAAAATCCAAGGAAAATACAAATACCTCAAATTTGTGCTTGAGCACAGTATTTGAGTAATAATCTCACCCTCAGTAGAGAAGTGAAGAAGCATGTTTTGCGAAAATGTGGAACTGTTCCTTTAAAGGTAAACCGCGTTCATGTATCCAGGCGAGTTTTTATTTTTTTCTGTCCTCCACAGCTGGAGGCCCGTCACAGACTACATCCATCAGCAGTTTGAGCAGTACTTCCGAGACGAGAGCGGACTCAACAGGAAGAACATCCAGGACCACAGGGTGCACTGCTGCCTCTACTTCATACCGCCGTTCGGACACGGGTAGCGCACACACACACGCGCCCGCCCACACGCCGTCACGCGCGCACAGGCGTGCTTGTTTGGTTGTTTGTTTGTTTGTTTGTTTGAAGTTCACGTGCTCCCGCAGGCTCCGTCCGGTCGATATAGAGTTCATGAAGGCCCTGCAGGACAAGGTGAACGTGGTTCCGCTCATCGCCAAGGCCGACTGCCTCACTCCCGCCGAGATTAAGAGACTCAAGGAGCAGGTGGGAGCAGCCATGACCCCGACCACCGTCTTAGCCTCCGTCTTAGCCTCCGTCTTAGCCACTGTACCCGGGTTACGACCGGGTTAAACCCACGAAGACGTGTGCGGATACAATAGATTATCCGGCTCCTGATTATCAGTTCAATCCCTCTCTGAGAGTGAGCCCAGTCTAATGTGTGTGTGTGTGTGTGTGTGTGTGTGTGTGTGTGTTCTGTCCTCCCAGCTGAGGGAAGAGATAGACACATATGGCATAAAGATCTACCAGTTCCCCGACTGCGACTCTGATGAGGATGAAGAGTTCAAGCAGCGGGACAAAGAGCTGAAGGTGAGTTCTGGTCTAAAACATGGTCTGTTATTCCTGAATGTTAGGGGGGGCAGGGGCAGGAGCATGGGCAGGAGCAGGAGCAGGGGCAGGGGCAGAGGCAGGGGCAGGGGCAGGAGCAGGGGCAGGAGCAGGGGCAGAAACCGTAGGAGGAGCAGGGGCAGGAGCAGGGGCAGGGGCAGGGGCAGGAGCAGGAGCAGGAGCAGGAGCAGGGGCAGGAGCAGGAGCAGGAGCAGGAGCAGGAGCAGGGGCAGAAACCATAGGAGGAGCAGGGGCAGGGGCAGGAGCAGGGGCAGGAGCAGGAGCAGGAGCAGGAGCAGGAGCAGGGGCAGGAGCAGGGGCAGAAACCGTAGGAGGAGCAGGGGCAGGGGCAGGGGCAGGAGCAGGGGCAGGAGCAGGGGCAGAAACCGTAGGAGGAGCAGGGGCAGGAGCAGGGGCAGGGGCAGGGGCAGGAGCAGGAGCAGGAGCAGGAGCAGGGGCAGGAGCAGGAGCAGGAGCAGGAGCAGGGGCAGAAACCATAGGAGGAGCAGGGGCAGGGGCAGGGGCAGGGGCAGGAGCAGGAGCAGGAGCAGAAACCGTAGGAGGAGCAGGAGCAGGGGCAGGAGCAGGGGCAGGAGCAGGGGCAGGAGCAGGAGCAGGAGCAGGGGCAGAAACCATAGGAGGAGCAGGAGCAGGAGCAGGAGCAGGGGCAGAAACCATAGGAGGAGCAGGGGCAGGGGCAGGAGCAGGGGCAGGAGCAGGAGCAGGAGCAGGGGCAGAAACCATAGGAGGAGCAGGAGCAGGGGCAGGAGCAGGGGCAGGAGCAGGAGCAGGAGCAGGGCAGGAGCAGGGGCAGGAGCAGGGGCAGGAGCAGGAGCAGGGGCAGAAACCAGAGGAGGAGCAGGGGCAGGGGCAGGAGCAGGGGCAGGAGCAGGGGCAGGAGCAGGAGCAGGAGGCAGTGAGCAGGGGCAGGAGAAGCCATAGGAGGAGCAGGGGCGGGGGCAGGGGGGCAGGGGCAGGAGCAGGGGCAGAAACCATGGGAGGAGCAGGGGCAGAAACCATAGGAGGAGCAGGGGCAGGAGCATGGGCAGGAGCAGGAGCAGGAGCAGGAGCAGGAGCAGGAGCAGGCAGGAGCAGGGGCAGAAACTACAGGGCCCAGTGCATCCAGACCATGACCAGGTCTGTTTGATAAGTATCTGACATCACCTGCCTCTGATATGATGATGATTGGGGGGGGGGTAAAACCCGCTATCGGTGGGTCTCCCGGCTTTGAGCTTTGTGAAAATGTGAATTTGGTCGTTGAAGCTACTTTGCGTGGAGACAGAAACTTTCTGACTTGTGCTCCCTCTAGTGTTAATGTCAGAAAAGACATGAATGACCTGACTTCTTTTTTCCACAACTTCTACCAGAAATGTTAGGTTAAAAACCTAAGAAAAATGTATAACTGATCTAACCCCAAGAACGCTCCACTCAGAGCTTCGACACAGGGACAGAACGAGGACGAGTGTCTGTCCAGGCTTTTCTTTTGGTTTATTTCCTTTTTAAGGTTCCGGCTCATCCTTCATGATGTTTTCTCTGCCGCGTCGCAGTAAGATGAACGCCGACCAGCGGGTGGAGAGCCCCGTCCCCATCCTGCCGCTGTCTGCGCCCGACGTGGAGACGGAGAAACTCATCAAAATGAAAGACGAGGAAGTGAGTGAGACGACACTGGTCCGTGATAGAAGCTCGGCCACTGAACGATGCAGGGCTGAAGCCTCAGGGTGTGTGTGTGTGTTCTCTCGCGTCAGCCTCCTCTTGTCTTGTCACTGTGCAGCTGAGGAGGATGCAGCAGATGCTCCAGAAGATGCAGCAGCAGATGCATGAGCAGGACCTGTGACCCCTGACCTCCCACGCCACACCCGTGACCTTTGGCCCGGAAAGACGACGGGACAGGCGGCGTGGACCCGGGCCTTCGCTGATGATTTCTCCTCGGGGATGAGATGAGGAAACGGTTTCACCTGATTTCCACGTAGACACAGTAGATGAATGAGAGCATGCTGGGAGATGTATTTTAACTTACTTAAATGTCTGAATTGTAGAAACGTAGTTTTTTTTAGTGCGGTCTTTAGCCGGGTGAGTCTCGTTAGGCAGTAGATTGCACTTCATCACAGCAGATTTCAATGTATGTTTAGGACTTGAAATACAAAAATGTGACTAATGCACCACGTCCTGCACCGATTGTGCCCCCCCCCAAAGAACATGTTGAGTCCCCCCCAGATTGAAAAGAGGCGGCTGCCGCCGTTCTACACCGCTTCACACCGGCACACGGGGGTTCCCAGCTGTCGAGCTTCAGTCCGAGTCTCCAGAGAGCCGGCCAGTGAACGACTCCCCGCCCGTCTCGCGGCAAACGAAGCTCGGACGACGGAGAACCGCGCGGAGAACGTGATGGAGGTGTGACGTTTCCGTCGGTTCCATGTTGTTAATGCGAGGAAGGTCCCGGTCTCCTCCTCCTCCTCATCGTCGCTCCGCACTGACCTGATGGTTTCGTCTCTTCTGGCTCCACGGACGTCAGCGTTCAGTTACCACGTCCGTTTCCACGTCGCACTTTGTCGCATGTTGCTGTTATCGACGCACCAACTTTTCCACCTGAGCCAAAAGTAAAAATGTTTTCATGATATTTTTAGTTCCTTTTTTTTGATTTTCCAGTCCCAACACTAAACCTAGTTCCTGTTTTTTATGCAGATGCATAAAATGTTTACTGATGTTGTACCACTCTCAACACTCCTGCTACTACTACTGCTAATAATAGCAGCTTCCATTCAGTGCTTTTCGTTGGCTTCATACCTGTACTTTGTACCTGCTTTCAGAATAAAGCTGAATCTAATCTAAATTACTTAGAACTTCTCAGAAACAGGTTTCAAAGTGTTTCACGTACAAACAAACGTTAAAAATGGGGAGAAAGGTTGAAATGGGGAGAATTCAACAGGTGAGATGAACGAAGAGATGCAGTAAAACCAGGTTTCCTGGTGCGTTACGGTCGTTCGGCTGAAAAAACAGACTTGAGCTTTGTGAAGAGGCGAATTTGGACGTTGGCGCTTTGAAGCTACTTTGTGTGGAAACAGAAACCTTCGGATTCGTTCTCCTTCCAGTGTTAATGTCAGAAAAGACACGAATGACCTGAATTCAACACATAAGCTTTAAAAAAATTTAGTCGGTTTTCACCAACTTCTGCCAGAAATGTTGCAGTTTTTCTATAAAGAGACGAAAATAAATAAGAAAACTGATTTGAAATTCAAAAGTGCTGCTCACAGCTCTGTGAACACAGCTGGGACAGAACACGTGTGTGTGTGTGTGTGTGCGTTATAGCGGCTGACATCCGCCATCTCTGCGCAGTGAACAGGATCCTGCAGAGCTCGACGACAGTCGGCAGCAGAACCCGCTGAAAACCGACCACACCGATGTTTAAGCTCAGTTTATCACACTTTATCCGCGTGTATCCAGACAGAGAAACATTGGGCCAAATTCTGTGGTTAAATCTGGAATCTGTCACCACAGTTATCACAGTTTGAGCCGAGGCCACTTTGGCAGCACCTCAAAGTGCGGGTGGGGGTGGGCCGGAGATGGGGGGGCAGCAAGGTCCTGGGGTGGGGCTCCCAAGAGGAGAAGCCCCGGCCCTGCTCCTTCCTCCTGTCGCTGCCTGCTATTGTAAATATCTCGGCGGACAGGGGCTGGACCCCCCCGCCCACCGCCCCCCGTCCTCCTCCAGACCTCCAGCGGCGCCGCTCGTCTCTCGACGCGCTCTTCTCCGGCGTCGACCCGGATCGAGTCCGCAGCGCGTCGGTCGGTGCCACGGCCCGTTGGAGCTCCGAGCAGCGGCGGGCATGGAGCGGAGCGGCGGGGACGGGGGCGACGGGGGCGACGGCGGCTCGCCCCAGCAGAGCACGCTGTGGAGGCAGATCCAAGCCAGAGCCAAGCCGCTGCTCAGCCCCAAGCTGGGCTCCAGAGACCCGGACGACAAGAAGGAGCGCGGCATGTGGATGTTCAGGAAGATGAAACGGAGGGAACACGTCGTCCTGGACCGGGTGATCTCGTCCTCGCAGCCCGACCTGCTCTACTCCTCCTCCCGGGCGGACGCGGAGGCGAAGGAGGCTCAGCTCTGCGGCAAAGCGGCGGGGAGCGGCTCCGCGCTCGGCCGGGACGGGCAGCAGACGTCCTCCAGGCACCGGTCCACCGGCCAGGACAAGCCCACGGTGGCTCAGCTGGTGCAGTCCCACCACAAGAGCTCCTCTCTGGGGTCTGCGTGCCTGGAGCGGCTGGCCGAGCCACCGGCACCCGGCGGCGGCGGCGACGGCGAAGCGGCAACAGCTGCCGCAGCTGCAGAGACACAGCTGGACGGCGACGATGAGCAGCCGGTGAGCGCCTGCCGGTCAAATATGACGGTTCGGCCCTTTAATGTTAACGTCTGCGTGTAGAGAAGCGTCTTAACTGGCACCTGATAATAATTATAGATGTTAACTCACTTGCTGTCGCTGCTTGGCCCCGTAACAGAGCCCGCGTTTAGTGGGTTTTTGAAGTAAAGTTAATGCTCTTTAACCTTTTTATTTCGTCCACTTAAAAAAGTCAACAAAAAAATCAACACTGATCGTCGCGTGTGCAAAAGTTCAGGTATCCGAAGTCAAACATCTGTTCGAGTGTCCTAAAGCTCCAAAGTGCTCAAACAAGCCTGTTGTGTCCGAGCACCAGGCCACGACCCAGAAATATCCTGTTTACGACGAGATGAAACAGAGGGAAGCAGCAGAACCGCAGGAGTGAGACGCCGGAACCGGGAGAATGTTTGGTTCTGTTCTCAATAGATGAATTTAAAGGCCCAGTTATTAATGTATTCAAGAATCTGTGTGACAGAAGAAAAATAAGGATTAAAAACAAGTATCGTGTCTGTTTCTGTAACTGCAACAGAAAACGTGGGCTGGACCCCCCCAGCATCGACACTGGTCAACAAGTCTTGTTTACCCCCAGTTCGAGCCCTGTTTATTTACTCAGCCTAATAATGCACATGAGCCCCAAGTGTTTATGTACAAGGAAACTAAAAGAATGACAAAAAAGCCCTCGTGTGAGACAAAAGGGGAGAAATTGTCACCACAAAACAGGTTGGGGGGGGGGTGGCGAGGAGCTTGGGGGAGGTCGTCGAGGAAACCAGAGGATGGAGAGTAAAACAGTTCACCAGCACCAGCGCCTACGAACCGGTCCGGACTCATCACCCGCATGGATCAACCCGCCTCTGGACTTTAGGTCCTGGGAAGTGTGTGCACACGCTCTGCCTGCATTTACAGGCGCTGGGGGGGGGGGGTCCTGCACAGCTCAGCAGGAACAGAAGCTTGAGTCTGCAGGATAAATGCAGTGGATGGTCATTTAAAAAAAAAAAAAAAAAAAAAGGGCGGTGTCGATCTAACGAACATTAACTGCCCTGCAAAGAAAACAAGAAAACAGTAAACTAAGGTAAACAACTCGCTGATGTAAGCCAGCTAATGCTGAGCCCCACCGGCCCCCTCTAAGCTGTGTTTACCCCCACAGAGGCTGTGCAAACCCCCCAGCGGCGACTCGATGACGGACAGATGGCTCTCTTCACAGTTCCCATTAATTTATACCACAGGAAAGAGACGCGCTGGGAAATGTCTTTTATTTTGAAAAAGAAAGGAACAACGCGACTTAAGGAGGCAGGAGAGTAGGCGCGGTCGTCAGGGTCGGGACAGAAACCAGAGACAGAAAATCCGGCTTCGCCCGGTTCCACACTATGTGCTAGGTCTAGCTGGGATGTGAGCGTGTAAACAGCGTATTCACAGGGGAGAATATTCAAACATTGAATAGAAGACTTTGCATAATTTTTCGGACGGGGGTTTCCGGCTCACTCGCCGTGCAGCGTACGGAGAAAACGGCGAAGCCGTGCACATCTGGAAGCATCCACCACTAATTGTGGATGATGGGACGGCGCCAGGAGCACAGATGTAACTCATAGCTGTAACCGCGGCCACGTTCCACTCGGGCGCACGGTGCCAGCGGCCTGGTGCGCCGGCTGGGACCCATTCAGGTCTGACTGCAATAATCTGATCCTTCGACATGATGTCACTTTTTATTTGAAATTGTAAAATTTCCGAGAACTTGGAAAAACATTGCGATGACCTGTTCAGTTTCAAATTTACAGCACAAGTAGTTCGTCTTGTGCTCCAGCGGAGGGCGCTCTTACGTCAGACCGAAGCGTCGCTGCCTTATCGCTCGGTAAATTAGGCTAATCCCCGAAACGGGACCGGGACAGCGGCGGGCGAGGCCGTGCCAATCGGACGACCACGACTCCGACGCATCTGGTGGCGGTTGGATGGATTTTTGGATAAAATTAGCAAAAGAGATGAGGCTGAGTTTGTGAAAAGAAAAAAAAGTAGCAGCACTGAGGCTCAAACGTCCCTTTGGTGCGATGATGAATACTGAAATGGCGACAATGGGACGAGGCCTGGGAAACAAAATTACATCCCAAAGCACAATCATCCATAATGTGATTAAAAATAGCATAATGATTAAAGAGTGACTTGATAATTATTTAATAGAATTTCAAGCAGCACTGTGAAGGGAGCAGGTCGCACCGAGAGGCTCCTTCACCAAAAGTGATGAACAGGCGAAGGATGTGGTTCTCTGGGACGCCGACGCTGGGGGGGTCCTTCATGTTGGGGAGATTATGAGAATTAAATCAAAGTGACCTTGACGTGTTTCCAGTGGTTGTGGTGTAAAGATCCTTCCTGTTGAGCCTCTCCGTGCCCCCCCCCCCAGCACAGCCCTGCTTTGGACGTTACAGCCGCCTCAGGCCCATATTAACGAGCGTGCCCCGTGATTGGCTAGCGGATTTCTGCGCAGGACATCAGAGCAGCCATTCGTCTTTGTGTGTGTTTGTTTGTATCGGGTGTGTTTAGTCAGGCAACACAACGACGTGAGGATCGGCCGTCGCTCCATCTGATCTCCTGCTTTAAGGGTCTCAGCAGTGTAACTCAGGGTATTTGCTCAGTTGGGTTTAGCACTTGATATGTTTTAGTAATCGTTTCCTTTATGCTAAGCTGAGCTAACGTTACATTCTAGCTCAGGAATAAAGCGGATTGTCAAACTTTTGCTCCGAGTCCAGTTGAGAGTTTTCTGACTGGGTCAGCTGGGTCTTTAATTCACAGGCCGTTAGATCTGAGAGCAGTTTGACTCTAAACGTAGACTCGTCCGGCTTTGTTCCCGTCGGACACTGGTTCAACACAAAAACTTTTTCGGCTGCAGCCTTTATTTATTTTATCATTTTCTTTAATCCACACAAACGGTGAAGAGTTTCAGATTTAAAACCGGCTCCGTGCTCTGTGTTTGCTTCAGGACACCAGACTGGCCTTAAATCCGTGGGAGAGGCCGCCGCCGTTTCCTCCCTGTTGAGCCTCTAGCTCAGCCTGTCAGTCAGGCTCACTCCTCGGGAGAGAAGGATTAACGTCCAGCCAACCAGCTCGGTGCCTCCTCCTCCTCCTCCTCCTCCTCCTCCTCCTCCTCCTCCTCCCCCTCACCTGTCCGTCCTCCTTTCATTCAGCTCTGACTCTGACGTTGCTGCACCTCCTTCCTTTGGAGACACTCGGACGTGATTTTATTTTTCAGCCGATCTGGACCCTCCTCGTCTCCCTCTGCTTCGCCTCCCTCCCTCTTTGCTCCTATCTCCCCTCTTGCCGCCTTCCACGCGTCGCCTTGTCCGTATCGCCCCCCCCCCACCACGCCCGCCCCGCCTCGCGTCCTGCTCGACCCTGGATCTCTTTCTGAGCGAGGCCCCGGTGGCAGAGTCCCGTCTAGCGATTCGAGGTTTGCTTCGCTGTGGCTCATGCGATGACTCCTTCTCCATCGCCTCCACGTGTGGTCGGCTGCTGTCGGTGAGCTCATCATCGCCATCGCTTCGTCTTTCGTTTCTATACGTCTGAGATTGTTCCTTTCTGCCTTGTGAATGTGTCTTGTGGGGTTTTTTTGCAGTTGAGTAAATTTAGTAACTGGGGCCCACTAGAGTATAACTTATAGTAAATAGTACAAGTCAACCTCTGGGTATTAGATAAGATTTTTTAGCTCAGGGTTGAACTGAAACTATACACAGTTGTGTAACAGGAATTACAGACAAAAACAGTTTGGTACCATAAATTTAACTGATGCAAAGCTGATGTAAAACAACACACACCAGACTTCAGAGGAAAAAACTCTAATTCAGCGTGAATGATCCAGATCTTCCCTGGACCAGGTCCCGTCCCTCCACCGAGTTCGGTGCAAAAATGATTCAGTTGTTTCTGCTGAATCATGCTGACAAACAAACAAACAAACAAACAGAATCAGCTGATAACAAAGTAAAAAAAACATTCTGTATAAGGACACTGGTTTCAGGGGACCTATATAAGAGACAGAGACTCTATGGACGATGAAGAACAGTCAAGCGTGTTCACGACCTGATTGACGCTTCAGGGCTCGATCCGACTCGATCGGGGGCCGCCTCATGTGTTCGGTCAAACGATAATAGAGCCATTATTATTATTATTAGATCTGTGTTTAATCTGCTGGATTGTCTGTTGTTTTATCAGTAAACCGGAGGATAAAACTGTTTTTGACATATTTGCGAGCAAGAAACGAAACCTGAAGGGGACACGCTTCAGGACCGTCGGCCCGATGACTGATGGGACCCGGTCGGACCGGGTCTGCTGTTCCGGGTCGGTCGGCGTTGACGGTCGGCGGCTTCAGCTCCGGTTCCTCGTCTGGGTCCTACAGTCCTACACGCCCTCCGTCCAGGCTCTCGCCAAACTACCGTCTCAGCACAGACGCGAGTACGAGCTGCCGGTTGGACTCCATGTTTGTTCTGGCACGAGGACACGCGACAGGTCCAGTTCTCGTGGATTTCTGGGGGGGTCGTCTACCTCTGGACCTCCGCTGGTTACTTGTTGTTCCTACTGGTCTTCGGTTTGGTCCCTAAGATTAAACTTCAACCATCTGAGTGGCCATTTCCTGTGGCGACAGCCGCCTTTGAACTTCTTTGTTTTACCGTACAACCCTCAAACGTTGGTACAACCTTCCCTTCCCCCTTGTTCACCAGCGATTTTACGACATCCGCTCCTTTTACGACACTTGGCATCTGGGTCACCCCCCCCTCGCTGTTCAGCCTGTATCTCGCCAACAAGAGTGGAAGCAGATCGGTTCCCCCTCCCCCTGATTTTCTAGCCAGAGGTTCTCTGGTGACCTCGGGGGGTTTACACGGAGGATTGTTGGTAAGGACGACGTGGCAGAAGACGACTGCGGAAAATACGTGATCAAACAAGACCTGTTCGATAAATACCTGCCTCATGCTACGTAGTGTATGTCACCGCTTTAAAAATCCACCAATATGACGGTAATATCCCTGATAATTGACCTAAATGTAAAGAGTCAGAGAAACACTCTTCTGTCGTTTACACGAACAAAGGTGTTTTTTGAGAGAGGCTCATCCTGTAGAATATTCATCATGATTTAGACCCTGAAGACCCTGATATAAAAAAGGCTTTTTGTACTTAATGATGTCGTAACATTGTGTATTTTGAAAGAAAACTGGTTCCCACTCTGTGTTTCCTCAGCACCTGCTGAGTCACAGAGGCTCTTGTAAACTGAGTGTTCGTGTCGGTCGGAGAAGGGAGGAGATCCAGACGCTCGCTTTCTTTTCTGGTGTAAACCATCGGCAGCCTCGTCCTTCAACGCCGCCGCCAGTAAAAACGCAGCGAGGCGTCTGTTTCCAGGACACGACAGAACTTTCCCTGAGCTTTGCAGACGCCGCGGTTTCCCTCAGCAGGAAGCGGCGGGATCGGCTCGCATCGGTTTTGCCTCCCCACCTTGTCCTGCGCCTGCAGTCGCGGCGAAGGGCCCCTGGTCCTCACCAGAGAGAGAGAGACGCCGAGTGTGTGAGACGGTTTGTGCCAGACCCTCAGGGGCTGCCATTTCCTTTGTTTCTGCAGGAAAACGAAGCACGACTCTGTCAGTGCTGGTGCCGGCGCCCCAGGTGCGTTCACCACGTTGCGGACTCACGCTCAAGCTCTTCCTCCGGCGCGGTTCCTTAACAGGAAACCGTGTGGCGCTGAGCTTCTGTGAAAACTACACGTTACAGCTCCTGGGATCTTTCTCTGGCTTTTATCTACCGTATTGATCACGGCGGCCGCGTTGATGTTAATGGCACCTTGAGGTTAGAGCATCATGTTATGGAGGCTCTGCCGTTGACACGGAGATAAACGTGACTTCTTACCCGGCGCCGGCATCGACGTTCCATTTCATGTTCGTCCCTTATCGGCAAAAGTAACGATGTTTGCTTCTGCCTTGGCTGTAATTTGTGTTATTGCGCTAATTAGCAAATGCTAGCATGCTAACACTGTAAACATCACATCTGCCGAGCATCAGCATGTCAGCATTGTCGCTATCACTTAGCTTGGAGTACGGCGGCGAGAAACGGTAGAGGCTGAAACGACGACGGATTCATTTCACGGTGCTTTAGAGATGAATGACTGCGATACAGCAGGAGTCGTAGTCTGAGTTCATACGAATTAACCGTTTCAGTCAAAGCCCATGGTGTTTTAAGCAGGGACGTCCCCGTCAAGTCCGATCTGATGCTTATGTTTGTCCGAAAGTCGACTGGATATGTATCAGACGCGTTGGGATAACTGCTCTAGATGCTAAAGCTGACACACCTGAACACAGCAGAACCATTAAACTGGTGCGAATAAAGATTTCACCCTGACTCCCGAACCTGATGTGGCGCATCGTCGCGCAGACTGAAGAGGCGCCGCTCTGTCGCGGTCTTCCCGGCGCCGCTGGGACCTCCTTTCACTTGCGACGCGCTGCCGCGGAGCCGAAGCAATGCTCAGCCGCAGCTTTGATTCCGAATCCCGAAAGGATGAAGCCTCAGCTTCGTGAGGGAGTGTAAACACCGACACGTACGCGACCCTAAAATAAGCGTGCATCAGCGTGGCTGATGGGATTGTGCGCGACCCAATGCTATTCTCAGCCTGGTGCTTTACTTCCTGATTTACCGCCACAAGACAGTTTAATCCCCTCTAAGTCTGGCGGGCCGGTTTGGTCTGGCGCAGTGAACGGCCTGACTCAGCCCCTGGACCGGGTCTCTGGCGGCTGTTTTTGGCCGCCGGTCCTCTTGTTTCCGCCATTCGCGCTCGCCGCGGTGATTAGATGCCACGATGAGCCGTAAAAAAATATCTACATCAGCCATTATAGTGAGAGACAAGTGAACCTGGGGGGGGCTGACTCAGACCGGATCCTCTGATCTGAACACACCCTGCCGCTGCCTGATATCTGTATTTCTAAAGGTTGCCGTTGGTTACCAGCGAAGATTTTTGCAGATATTTGCAGAGGAGAACACGCTGATAAACCCTTGTGGCTACGCCTCGGCTCATTACAGCTGAACGTCAAGCCTCATATCTTCTCCCTTTAACTTTCTCATAACCGACTCACGAAACCGTTGATCAGAAATGTTTTTTTTTCCTTTGGTGAACGCAAAACAACTAAAACGGGACACATCTAGATTTTTTAGGTTTACATGCACAAAGACAGTTTGTCAACGATAATAATAATAATAATAATAATAATAATAATGCACTGCAACTGCAAACTGCTCTGTCGATGTGGACGGGACCTCGGCCTGATGTCGGCATCCAGCTGTGAGCTCTGCACTGTCCCACGTCCGTAAGTGGAGCGTTCAGCAGCTGTAGAGCCGGAGGTTTCCCCTCCGGAGCTGGTGGAGGAGTGGACCTTGGACTCATCGGTTGAACTCAGAGACCAGGTCCAAATGAAGGCTCCCGGCGCTCTGCGTCCGCTGGATGATTACATAAGCGACTGTTTGCTGACACCTCAGTCAAAACTGTTTCATAAGGTGATAATATGTTTTTCAGCCTGTTGCTCCTCCACCTCGTTATCTCCTTATTTAACATCAGCATGTCTGAACTGGACTTACCCCATTTGTCACATCGCCCACCTGAGGAGGGAGACTGTAACGTTTAACCCCCCCCCCCAATAAAAACCAGCAGTCTCCTCACGTTACACAGGCCGGTCTGACTTCTTTTATTGCACCGTTTTCAGTTGCTACACTGTGGAATTTCCGCAGCTTGCAAAAGGCCAAAGCAAGACTTGGCACATTAAGAAAAGAAAGAAAGAAAGAAAGAAAAGCTGCAGGAAACAGGCCTGTGTTTCATAATGCAAGTAACTGATCTCTGGTCGTTTCGGCCGGAGACTCGAGTCGAGTCGAGAGGACGAGGCGACGCCCCTGTGATCCCGCTGCAGGGAAACGCTGGATGAAGTGTAGTATTTAGTTTTAACGGCCAAAGGCGGAGGTGAGGGAGCAAAACCAAAAAAGAGAAGACTTTAATGTCACATTCGGACAAGCACCACACACACTCTGCTCCCAGGGCGAGAAGAGATCGAACTCACGACACGTCCAGATTACCGGCCACAGTCTTTTACATGGACCTGGGGTCTGTGTCCCCACAAAGTAAAGAAGGACCGAAGCATTGCTGCCGCTGTTGCTACAGACATTGGCGGCAGTGGAGAGTCAGGAAGTAGATGATTAACTCAGCCACTGTGAAGCGTGACTCTACTTCTATGTTAGAATTTCCAGGTTCCGTCGCATTAAAACGAGGGAAACACTCTGCTCTTATTACGCTACTTTTTGGACGTGCCAGTGATCGACGGCGTGGCCACGCGGGGCCACGCCTTCCGCCCCGTTCACGGCGGCACTGACCGGAGCATCTCTGTAGGTGCTTGTGTGCGTGTGCGTGCGTGCGTGCATGTGTGTGCGTGTGGTGTGTGCGTGTGCGTGCGTGCGTGCATGTGTGTGCGTGTGGTGTGTGCGTGTGCGTGCGTGCGTGCATGTGTGTGCGTGTGGTGTGTGCGTGTGCGTGCGTGCGTGCATGTGTGTGCGTGTGGTGTGTGCGTGTGCGTGCGTGCGTGCATGTGTGTGCGTGTGGTGTGTGCGTGTGCGTGCGTGCGTGCATGTGTGTGCGTGTGGTGTGTGCGTGTGCGTGCGTGCGTGCATGTGTGTGCGTGTGGTGTGTGCGTGTGCGTGCGTGCGTGCATGTGTGTGCGTGTGGTGTGTGCGTGTGCGTGCGTGCGTGCATGTGTGTGCGTGTGGTGTGTGCGTGTGCGTGCGTGCGTGCATGTGTGTGCGTGTGGTGTGTGCGTGTGCGTGCGTGCGTGCATGTGTGTGCGTGTGGTGTGTGCGTGTGCGTGCGTGCGTGCATGTGTGTGCGTGTGGTGTGTGCGTGTGCGTGCGTGCATGTGTGTGCGTGTGGTGTGTGCGTGTGCGTGCGTGCGTGCATGTGTGTGCGTGTGGTGTGTGCGTGTGCGTGCGTGCGTGCATGTGTGTGCGTGTGGTGTGTGCGTGTGCGTGCGTGCGTGCATGTGTGTGCGTGTGGTGTGTGCGTGTGCGTGCGTGCGTGCATGTGTGTGCGTGTGGTGTGTGCGTGTGCGTGCGTGCGTGCATGTGTGTGCGTGTGGTGTGTGCGTGTGCGTGCGTGCGTGCATGTGTGTGCGTGTGGTGTGTGCGTGTGCGTGCGTGCGTGCATGTGTGTGCGTGTGGTGTGTGCGTGTGCGTGCGTGCGTGCATGTGTGTGCGTGTGGTGTGTGCGTGTGCGTGCGTGCGTGCATGTGTGTGCGTGTGGTGTGTGCGTGTGCGTGCGTGCGTGCATGTGTGTGCGTGTGGTGTGTGCGTGTGCGTGCGTGCGTGCATGTGTGTGCGTGTGGTGTGTGCGTGTGCGTGCGTGCGTGCATGTGTGTGCGTGTGGTGTGTGCGTGTGCGTGCGTGCGTGCATGTGTGTGCGTGTGGTGTGTGCGTGTGCGTGCGTGCGTGCATGTGTGTGCGTGTGGTGTGTGCGTGTGCGTGCGTGCGTGCATGTGTGTGCGTGTGGTGTGTGCGTGTGCGTGCGTGCGTGCATGTGTGTGCGTGTGGTGTGTGCGTGTGCGTGCGTGCGTGCATGTGTGTGCGTGTGGTGTGTGCGTGTGCGTGCGTGCGTGCATGTGTGTGCGTGTGGTGTGTGCGTGTGCGTGCGTGCGTGCATGTGTGTGCGTGTGGTGTGTGCGTGTGCGTGCGTGCGTGCATGTGTGTGCGTGTGGTGTGTGCGTGTGCGTGCGTGCATGTGTGTGCGTGTGGTGTGTGCGTGTGCGTGCGTGCGTGCATGTGTGTGCGTGTGGTGTGTGCGTGTGCGTGCGTGCGTGCATGTGTGTGCGTGTGGTGTGTGCGTGTGCGTGCGTGCGTGCATGTGTGTGCGTGTGGTGTGTGCGTGTGCGTGCGTGCGTGCATGTGTGTGCGTGTGGTGTGTGCGTGTGCGTGCGTGCGTGCATGTGTGTGCGTGTGGTGTGTGCGTGTGCGTGCGTGCGTGCATGTGTGTGCGTGTGGTGTGTGCGTGTGCGTGCGTGCGTGCATGTGTGTGCGTGTGGTGTGTGCGTGTGCGTGCGTGCGTGCATGTGTGTGCGTGTGGTGTGTGCGTGTGCGTGCGTGCGTGCATGTGTGTGCGTGTGGTGTGTGCGTGTGCGTGCGTGCGTGCATGTGTGTGCGTGTGGTGTGTGCGTGTGCGTGCGTGCATGTGTGTGCGTGTGGTGTGTGCGTGTGCGTGCGTGCGTGCATGTGTGTGCGTGTGGTGTGTGCGTGTCCTCCCGCACCCGTAGGGTATGGCCGCCTCGGGGGCCAGTCCCGAGCGAGCGGCCCCCAGCTCAGGGATGTACAAGCTGGAGGTTGAACTCAAGAGAGGCAACAACCTGGCCGTGCGCGACCGGGGAGGTAACAGTTCTGTCTCGTCCGTGTATTTTCGTCTCCTTCATTCTCGCTCTCGTGGATCTGTGACGGCCTCGGTTTTGGTTTGATGATTTTTTTCCTCCAGGCAGCAGCGATCCGTACGTCAAGTTCAAGCTGGCAGGTAAGGAGGTGTTCAGGAGCAGGACCATCCACAAGAACCTCAACCCGGTGTGGGACGAGAGGACGACGCTGATAATGGACACACTGAGTGAACCTCTCTATGTGAAGGTAAAGGCTTGTCACACGCAGAGCTTTTCAGTGTGTGTTCACGATGAGCACCAGCGTCAGCAGGCGCTTCTTCTTCTTGCTCCTCTGTAGGTCTTCGACTACGACTTCGGCCTTCAGGACGACTTCATGGGCTCCGCCTACCTCTACCTGGACTCTCTTGAGCAGCAGAGGTACGTTACCCTAATGATAATATCCACCAGCATCGGCCTGTTGGCGGAATCTTGTTTACTGGACAGAGCCATGCTAGCTGCCCCCCCCTTGTTTCCAGCCTTTATGCTAAGCTACGCTGAGCATCCCTCGGCTCTAGCACCGTGCCGGACGTGTCCAGGTCAGAGAGCCGTCAATGCTCCCGTCCGACGTGGTTTCTGTAACACGGGGGGTAGAGGGGACCGGTGGGCAGCACATCGCTCACACCTGACCTGTGTTGCAGGACGATACCTGTGACTCTGGTGCTTAAGGACCCGCATCACCCGGATCAGGACCTGGGCTCCCTGGAGCTGGCCGTCAGCCTGACCCCTAAAGACAGTCCCATAGAGGAACGGCGAGACTCAACGGTGCGTATACCCCCCCCCAGTTCGGTTGAATAGAAGCCTGTTCTGCTTTTTTGACGTCCACTGAGTATCTCCATAAAATACCACAAATACAGCTCCTATATTTCACTGAAGAATTAATGGGATATTGCGGTCAAAAATTATTGAGGATTCAGGCTGGTTTTAGGGAAGTGAAATTAGTAGAAATTAAATTCACACACAAGCTCAGACCAAAGAGGAAGATTCTTGTAACCACAACACGTTCAGCAGTTTTACCGAACACAGTAAATGGCTCAAACCTTTATCCAGTTATAAAACGGCGATTTATTTATGCTAATCAGTTCATCTGCTAATCCGCTGGTTCCCAACCAGAGGGTCAGAACTCCACCCCCCCACACATAAAAATGGCAGGCGGTTCCAGGATCCGAGATTAATAGGGTGGGAAAACATGTTTCTGCTGCACAAAATTATTATTATCTTTTATCAAAGTCACGTTTTATCTTTGCAAAAACAAGTAACAAAAAAATTAGTCTTTGGTGCATCAGTCCAAAGCTGTTGGCCAATTCACAGAAGTCACGGAGGCTGTAACAGTGGATCCGACTCCGGTTTACGTGGCTGAAATGCATGAGCACGTTCCAAAGGCTCTTCGTGTGTTTTACATGTATAAAATCCTAGTTAGTAAAGTAACCGGAGAAGCCGCCAAATAAATGTAATGGAGTAAAAAAAATCGCGCTCTGAACTGTGTTGCAGTAGAAGCATGAAGTATAAAGTGGCCTTGACGTGATCTTGATCAGGTACCACAGATTTGTTCTGATGTCCGGTACTTGAGTACACTTGCTTACTCTCCGCCGCCGTGTGTGGGTGCGTGTTGATTGTTGATTCCGGTTTTCTTGGGTGGCGACGGCGATCTGGCGTCTGTTTCCTGCAGCTGAGGGAGGCCAGGACGTATCGGTGGAGGCCGTACGTGAACAAAGTGAGTCAGCGGTGACCAGGCCCGTAGTGATTCCCTGTAGCCCCCCCCAGCGTAGCAAGGAGCTTGGTTTACTCCACATCTGGTGAACAGTCTCTTGTGTCAGGCTTCCCTGTGATTGGTCATGATTGTAGTTCACCTTTGTAGCCTCTGACCTTTAGTTTTTATTTCGGCTTCCTGGCTTTGATTTTGTCGGCATCTGATGAATGGGAAGAACGGGAAGAAAAACTTGATTCTAGAAACTGGTTTCTCGCCAGCGCTGATCTCGACGTGCTGCTCCTTAAGAGGCAAAAACCCCAAGACAGAACTACATGATGATCCATCTGGATCTGGTCTCTGAGTCCACCTGATGAGTCCGAGTCCAGTACCAAGTACCAGGTTCGAGGACAGGGGCTGTTTTTACAGATGTTTCTCTGAAAACATCTGGCTGCTGCGGCTGTAAACGATGCTACGAGAGCAGCGAAACTGAACCAGAGCAGATAAACAGACAAACCACAAACTGAGACTCATTTCATACGTCGTTATTATAAAAGTTGTGGTTTTTATTTCAGTCCACCGTGTTGTGACACAGTATTTCCCTGATCGGTATCAGAGCAGGAGAAGATGGTTTCCAAATCCGTCCTCAGCGCCGAGATATTAAAGACCGTCTGGCTCGTTCATGTTTTATTCAGCCTATAAATTAATCATAGGCCCAGTCTTTAGTTTGTGCTCCGGCTCCAGTCAGAGAGGAAGAGAGATAAACAGCAATTAGAAGGGGAGATGGAGGGAGAAAGGCTGGGGGGGGGGGGGGTGGAGATATGAAAAAAGTCAAGGCAAAAACAACAACAACAACAAGAACAACATCAGAGGAAGAGGGACTGAAGATGGAGCGCTCGTCTCATTAAAGTCCCATTAAAGCTAATGAGCAGAGCCGAGAGGCCACGGTAACGAACCACCAGCTCCTCACTCCTAGAATCTATTTTCAGATGCTTCACCCATGGAGCTTGATTGAAACGCTGCGCCTCCTCCTCCCCAAGTCCTCTATAGCTCCTCATAGTCGAAAGCGAACCCGTCCTACTGCCCCCCCCCCCGCTAAAAAAATTAATGCATAGTATTTCAAGGAAAGTGGATTTTTCTCTACTGTCTTCTTGTGTCTATGTAACAAAAACCAAACAACCCAGATGTTTTGCAGCCGCCTAGTTGAACTATTAGTCTTTTCCCTCCCCCACAGCAGTCGGGTTGAAATAATGTGTTTTAATGTATATTCAGACAATGCTGCTCCGGAGGTCCTGGAAACGATCCACCAAGGTAAATGGCCACTGTCTGCATCGTGCGTGTGCAGTCCACGGTTTTCATTGACACTCCTGAACACTCTCATGTTCATAACCTTCTTGTCACAGTTTTGTTTGTCGTGTGCATCGTTTTAGAGCCTCATCAGACTGTTCTTCATCTAATCACGTAAACATCCGACATGTTGTGTATTTAGATCCCTGGATGTTGACTGTTGCTGTTGTTTCCATCCGGCGCCTGCAACCAGGGCCCTGTTCTTCAAACCATCTAGATGTGATGTTATCAGGCTAAAATGATCCATCTAACCTCTTCGGACACAGTCGGAGGATCGAATTTCTCATCTGAAATGAAGTTGACATTTTCTGTGTTTTGTTTTTTTGTCATCAAATTCAATGAGCATGAACAAAACGTATCCTACTAATAGTCGTGTGTGTAAACGAAGCCTGATGGCGGTAGTTTATTTAGACTCAGTCCCACACACACACCGTCCTGCTGCCTTAAATACTCACTACGGGACCGGATGTGGATTCATCCGCCGCTGAAAATAGTCCCCAGCAAATGCACAGTCTCCTCCCGTTTGCAGTGAGCAGCTGTTTTAAACGGCGGCTTAATGTTAATAGGTGTAGGATTTTATTGTGACAAGGTAGTTCTGCCAGTGACACCAACAGATGTGGACGTTTATATATAACCTACATTTTCTCATTTAAAATCATAGTTATATCACTTCTCAACATAGTTTTTAAAAAAGTCATTTGACAATGATTCCAGACGAATTTAGAACCGAAATAAACTCATCACCGTTCAAATCAAGCTGAAATCTGAAGAACAGGACCCTGAGCACGGCGTCCCTCCTCCTGTCATGTGGTAGATAGAAATCAGTCTGTGTGTGTGCGTGTGTGTGTATCTGTGCGTGTGTGTGTGTATCTGTGTGTGTGTGTGTGGACCAGCAGCAGCAGTCCATGCGGCTCTCGGAGCTGCACAGGAAGTCCCAGCTCTGGCGAGGCATCGTCAGCATCGCGCTGATCGAAGGTCGGAAGCTGATGCCGATGGACCCCAACGGTCTGAGCGACCCCTACGTCAAGTTCCGACTGGGACACCAGAAGTACAGGAGCAAGGTCGGTGGCCCTGACCTGGGGGGGGGGGGCTTCCTCAACTAACATTAAACCTCATTGCTTCTGTGTGTGTCCAGACGGTGCCAAAGACCCTGAGCCCTCAGTGGAGGGAGCAGTTCGACCTGCACCTGTTCGAGGAGACGGGAGGCGTGTTGGAGATCACGGTGTGGGACAGAGACACCGGGAGGAGGGACGACTTCATCGGACGGTCAGTCTGGGCTCGGTCCGGTCCGGTCCGGTCCGGCCTGCTTTGTTATTGGTCTGGAGTCGCTGCTACGCTCCACCCACGTTAGTCTGTCTAACCGAATGGTATGAGAAAACGGGCCCCAGGTAAAAGCCCCCCCCCCCCGCCCTCCTTCGTAGGACCCTCAGACTGAAAGAGACGCTGTTTGTTGTGGCTTTGCACCCCCCCTTGTGGTGATTCAGTATTTTTAACAAGAGCTTTTTGATTTCAAAACAGGAAATATTAACAGCCACTGTCACTTCTGAGACAGAAGCAGAGACAAATTTGAGTGAAGATATTTCGTTCTTGCAAAATTTCTGTAAATATTCTACCAAATTATGCAAATCCGACATCAACGTGTTAGGTTTTCCATTCAGTTTTTCCGGTTTCTGTAATTATTTTTTCTGGTTTCTATATTGGAGAAGAAATTAAAAATAAAAAGGTGATACATATTTCATCACCTCCTCTCCAGCATTTTAATTTCTGATAAAATATGTCGCTTGTTGATTTGTGCAGTAAAACAGGGCTTTTGCATTTTCTTCCCCCTTTTTTTCTGTATAATCTAGATGTAGTTGTTGAGTGTATTTTTCTACACAGTTAAACAGTTCCTAGATCTCCCCTCAGCTTTAACATCTTAATCCGGTCCCTGTTCTGAAGTTTTATATTTGCTTTTAATGTCTGACATGATTGGTTCTAGAGAGATCGAATAAGTGGCTGCAGCTTATTGAACTGAAACGATACATTTATTTTTTCACGGCATAATGTTTCTCTGAAATGGAAAAGCGGACGTCACCCAGTCAGGTTAGAGTCTTAACCCCGATTTTGACTCACTGTGTCGTTCATGAGTTGTGTGTGTGCGTGTGTGTGCGTGTGCGTGCCGTGTGCGTGCCGTGTGCGTGCCGTGTGCGTGCCGTGTGCGTGCCGCGTGCGTGCCGCGTGCGTGCCGTGTGCGTGCCGTCCAGCTGCCAGCTGGACCTCTCGTCTCTGGCCAAAGAGCACACCCATCACCTGGAGCTGCCGCTGGAGGAGTCCCGAGGCTTCGTGGTGTTGCTGGTCACGCTGACGGCCTCGGCCCACGTGTCCATCGCCGACCTGTCCATCACGCCGCTGGACGACCCACAAGAGCGCCGGGAGATACTCAGACGATACGTAAGCGTCCCAGACAGTTCCGGTGGAGCATCTGTCGGTTTTTATCTTTTAATGAGAAGCCACAGCGTGAGATTTTGTGCCGTCTGTCCCGCTCCAGGGGGCGATGAAGTCGTTCTCCAACCTCAGAGACGTGGGCATCGTGCAGGTCAAGGTGATGAGGGCGGAGGGACTCATGGCCGCGGATGTGACCGGTGATTACATCCCCCCGCCTCCTCCTGCTTGTCAGACTTTCGTTGCTGTGCCTTAGACTGTCTGCGGTTCTTTATGTGACGTCCGACGGTGTTAAGACCCCTTTTGTGTCCTCAGGTAAGAGCGATCCGTTCTGTGTGCTGGAGCTGAATAACGACAGGCTTCAGACACACACTGTTTACAAGAACCTCAACCCCGAGTGGAACAAAGTCTTCACCTTGTGAGTGACCTTCAGCATCTTGTCCACCTGTTACCAGACAACCCGTTTTTATTCCAGCCGGCCGCGCGGTCTCCTGAGCGAGGTAACTTCCGTAGTGTAAGAGACTCCGGACCACTGTGAGGTGGGAAATGTCCGGTGGGATCTGTCGTTTCGGAGCTCGACCCACATCAGGGACCAAACGTCAGGAACTCTCTGCTACTGCTGCTCAGATTTTAAACCATTTCGTCTGGTTCATCTCTCATGAGTGCGATAGTAAACTGGCGGAATGGCCCTTTAAGCCTCCTCATTCAAACGGGGGTGATCTCTGTGATGTAGAATTGATTTTAAACGTGAGACAGATTCACAAACTTCTCTTCCTCGTAATCAGAAGACGTCGCTGCCGTCAAAGCAGTAAAAATGAGACATTATTTTGTGACAGTTTCAGTCAGATCAACAACAGAAACTCTGCGTTTCAGTGCAGTTTCAACCCAGAAATGGCCAATTATTCACCATTTGGGTTAATATAACCTGTGTCACCATGGGTCCTTATGGGTTACTTGATAACATCGGCCCTATATTAAAATGCCTCTTTGCATCATTCTCGTTAGTTAACTACTTGCTACATAATCTGCGTAGCTCTGGTTAGTTTTTTTTACTTGTGGCAACGGTTGCAGAGGAAAGAATTTTGATTTTAACCCACAGGGATGTAAAAGCTGCTGAAATTGACAAAGAGGGTAGAAACACTTTGATCTAATTAGATCCAGACGTTTCTATGGACCCGATGCTCCGCGTTCTAAACGTTGGCCCGTTAAAATGAACTCTGACGTCTATTGACGGGTGTCGGACACCGCCAATGGGCGTCGGCCTTAACACAACCAGATCGGCCGAGCCTGGCTGTTAGCCCGGTTCAGACCTGGTCCTGACCGGGCTAACAGCACAGAATACATCTCCATGGTAACTCCACTGCACCCTCAGATTAAGTAAGAATAAACAGAAAACACAGACAACAGATCCCACCTACCGGCTGATGCCTGATACTCACCTGTCTCCTCGGTCTGAGCCATTGGTCACGTCCTCCTGTGCTTCCGTCTTTTCTCCAGTAACGTCAAAGACATTCACTCGGTGCTGGAGGTGACGGTGTTTGACGAGGACAGAGACAGGAGCGCCGACTTCCTGGGAAAAGTCGCCATCCCCTTGTTACAAGTGAGTGTTGACCGGACCTTTGACGGACCGGTGATGTTAGAGAGGGTCGGACCAGTCTGTCCGAGACCCGAGACCTGAACCTCGGACCATGTCTCTCCCCCGTCAGATCCATAACGGCGTGCAGAAGGGCTACGTGCTGAAAAACAAGGAGCTGACGGGTCCGACCAAAGGACTCATCTACCTGGAGTTTGACGTCATCTACAACACTGTGAGTTCTAGTCTGTGCTGTGTGTGTGTGTGTGTGGGGGGGGGCACTTAATTTATCCAGTGGTGGAAAGTACATTTACACAATTACTTAAGAAAATTTTGAGGTATTTGTATTCTACCTAATTATTTTCAATTTTCAGTTTTTCACTTTATTCTTCTGTGGTACTTTGTTCTAAACTATTTCTAAACCACAGTTTTAGCTTCTATTTACTTTACAGATTAAGATTTTACATCAAAGGCATAAAATAAACTTAGCAAATAAATAATAGAAAAACATTGATTAAACAAGTGGCTTTAACCTTTTGTAACATACAGCAGCAGTGTCTCCGACTTGTCTGCACTTTCAAAAAAAAGCAAAGACTTTAAAAGAAATAAAAAAGGAAAATTGTTATGCCAGAATTTTATTTTTCCATCGTTCGTCTCCAGCGAATCATCTCACAACACCTCGGGTTTACCTGGTGACCCCCTGGAGGGCCCCGACCTCCAGATTGGGAACCAGTGGACTGAACCGTCTACCTGTATATAAAGCAGCTCCACCTGGAGCATCAGTATTAACAACAACCTATGTAATGATCTATATGCAGAGACATGATACTTCAGAGCCAATATTTTTACTTCTGATTTTAATAGCTATGTATTTTCATAGAAACAGGATTTTGTATTGGCTTTTACCTGTAGCGCAGCATTTGCACGTTGCTGTTTTCCTTCTTTTCTTATGTAAGAAGATGGTCTAGTTCTTCCCTCCACGGACTTTCGCCGCTTCCTCTCCCGTCGGTTCCCGGCTGTATTTCCTGGCTTAGGTCACATGACCTGGTCTGAAAGCGTCTCTCTCCTCCTCAGGTCAAAGCGGCGCTGAGGACCGTGGTCCCTGCAGAACAGAAATACATGGAGGAAGAGCCAAAAGTCTCCAAACACGTATGTTTACATGTGTTTATTTATCATTTACTATGATGTTGATCATGAGACCATACCAGATACATTTTACCAGTGGTTATATTGTAATAACTTGCTTTTATTGTGTAATTCCTACTGGAAATTTTTCATCAGCAGCCTCTTTGAAAAACCTCCTCAGCTAAGACCGACAACACAGTTGACATCACATTTTATATTTTACACTTTATTTTAGTGTCTTTGTGTATTTTCAGTCAGTCAAACTTTATTTCTACAAAGAGCAGTTCATAGGCAGCACAAACATAAAGACCAAAAACAACAGGAGATAAAAGGGGAGTAATGAAGCAATAAAACAGACAAAAGAAAAGCCGTATTTTTCCCTCAGGAGGTGGTAGAGACCAAAGCAGAGCTGAAAGTGAAGTGAGCATCGGATTTAGATTTCTCACGTTCTGCCCCCAAGTGTTAAAAAAGGATGAATGCAGCCTTAATATGAATGAATGGCTTTAATTCAGGACTTCATATTTTATGTTATATATAATGTATATAACATAAAATATATGTATTTTTTATATTTTATGTGATATATATGTAGCATGATTTAGTTTGTTTAATGATGAAAAATATAAGATATAAAAACAGTTTATACTGTAGAATGAAAAGGAAATAAAACACTTATCAACATATAGCCCGGGAAAAAAGTGAGGATCAGAGGAATCAGATACTTGTTAGTAGAAAACATTCATTGTTGGTTTTAGTTTGACGGATTTGTTGACAAGAAGTAGAATATAGAAATGTCCCCGGCGTTTTATGTACATCACGAATTGCTGTAAGAGTTTGAAAGAGCGGAACCTTTGCTCTCTTTGTGTCTTTCAGCTGCTCCAGCAGAATTTTAACCGCGTGAAGCGTTGCATCATGGTCCTGATCAGCTACGGCACCTACATCAACAGCTGCTTCGAATGGGAGTCTGCCCAGAGGAGCATCGTCTCCTTTGTGGTAGGAAAAAACCTCACGGCCTCATTTCCCGTGTCCTCGCCTCGCCCGCCATCCCGGTCTCCCTGTAACCGGATCTTTTCCCCTATTTACGCGGTAGCGAGTCATAATGATGAAATATCGAATACATAAGTGAGGGAAGAAGCCTCCGCTCTTTTGTGAATGGGACGCGTGGTGGGGGGCGGGGGTGGGGGGGGGGCAGGCCAGGGTTGAGTCGCGTTGTCTCGAGGGTCACGACCCACCGACTCTTCCCTCCTCCTCAGCTCTTCGTGGTGGTGGTGTGGAATTTCGAGCTCTACATGCTGCCGCTGGCGCTGCTGCTGCTGCTGGTCTGGAACTACTTCTTCTCCTCAAGCAGGGAAACCGCCGACATGGTGAGGACCGTCTCTCGTCCGGGGTTTTATAGCTGCTGCCTTTTCCCTAAGGTCCAATTTGCATTTACAACAGTCACGGCAGAGATGGAGAAGAAGACGTCAGATCGTCAACGCAAAACCAGTATTCAAACACATATGAAACAGTTTTCTTGGGTAAACAGAAAAAACAATGTATAAATAAAAAGGTAATAAATACATATCCCTATAGATTTCATGACTCGCAGGTTTATGAAAACAGGTGAAGAAGAGGAAAGAGAAACAAGAAGAGGAGGCATAGAGAAGTGAAGCCACACAAATTAGACAATTCACACTCATAACGAATTATAAAAAATCTCCTTAAGTTCATCACGTTAATGTTACAAAAGAAACCATGTAGTTATTCCACACATATATTCATATGAGGCGATGACGTTTGTTATTTGGAAGATTAAAAATCCCTAAAAAAAGACTAATCACACAAGAAAGTGAAATACATCACACGTTGTTTTAAAGTGTACGATTCCTTTTTATTTACAAAATTAATGTGTCGTAATTAAATCATTAACTTTGTTAAGAGGAAGATTATTTCACTTTTTCTCTTTTATAGCTGAATGAATGGTATTTTTTATTGTAACATGAATTTTCTACATAACATTAAGATGAACTCATGGCACAGAACACATTTCAGTGTTGTCCAGCAGGGGGCAGCAGAGACCTCCCCAAAACTAAATGCAAAGCTGTCGTTAGTTTTCAGGTGGAGATGGAAACGCGTCATTGATGCCAAAATGAAAAACAGTCAATTGTCCCCATTTCTTCATAGTTTCTTTATCTGGAGACATTTCCAGATATCAATTTTACCCTCCACATGTTGTAGATTTAACACAAACCTTAATGTGCGTGTTGTGACCAGTGCACCAGTCAAATGTCGCTTCTTTTTTCCGCTGCAGTCGATGGAGGCCATGTTTGAGTGGGAGGACGAAGAGGACGATAAAGAAGACAAGGTAGCGTAGTCACACGACGGCCGAGCATTCAGGTGAGACATTGGCCGCTGGACGGTACCGAACGGGAAATTCACCGATGTCTCCTGTGTCCCCGTCAGGACTCGGAGCACAGGGGCTTCATGGACAAACTGTACGCCATCCAGGACGTGTTCGTCAGCGTCCAGAGCGCCCTGGACGAGGTGGCGTCGCACGGAGAGAGGATAAAGAAGTGGGTACCCCAGGGGTCGCGCCCCCAGGGGTCGCGCCCCCTGCTAGCAGGCTCGTGGCTCTACACACAGAGCAGAGCGGCCATGTTTGTTTCCACAACCGCGTCCCTTTTCTCATTCGCCTCCGCTCCTCTTCCTCCGCAGCACCTTCAACTGGACAGTGCCTTTCCTGAGCTGGGTGGCGATCACCGCCTTGTGTCTGGCCACACTCCTCCTCTACCTCATTCCTCTTCGGTACCTCGTGCTCGCGTGGGGTGAGTCCCGATTCGCGCGTCCAGCAGCGTTACACCGACACGAGAGAATCCGCGCTCCGAAAGATCTCTTATGTCTTCACTCTTTTCTCCTTAGGTGTGAATAAATTCTCCAAGAAGCTCCGGGATCCGTACATGATCGACAACAACGAGCTGCTGGACTTTCTGTCCAGGGTTCCCTCCGACGTTCAAGTGGTGGGTCGACTCGCGGCATCTGGGCTTCATGACACGACGGGAAAGAAATCGGGGTCGTAGTTTAAAGTGGATGTAGATGAAGCCTCAAATGTGAACCTCAAGTGTTCAGCTCCTGACTGATGATAGAGAATCTGAACCAGTTGTCATTTTTTCTTACGTGTTTTCATCTACCGGACTAACTGTGTGTGTGTGTGTGTGTGTGTGTGTGTGTGTGAGACAGATGCATTATCGTGAGCTGAGGCTCGACCCTGGACAAAGCCCGAGCAAGCGCAAGCGGACCAACCTGAGCTAGCTGCCCCCCCCGCGGCCGGCATTACCAAAACAACACACCAACAACTTTAAACGATGTAAACTATGTTGTTTATAAATTTCTTGTATATTTTGATGATTATATAAAGTGCTGAGTTGTTGTTTTTTTGTTACTGTGGAAAGACACTGGTTTGTTTTTAATATCTTGTAAAGAAAAGCTTCTGAGAAAACAAAAGCTGTTCACATTTTTTATATACTTTTTATTTCAGTTTAATCCTGAACATACACGTGTTAATAATGTATGTTACAGTTGTACACGTCTGTGTTAAAAACGGTCACGCATGTGCGAAGGTGTGTTACTGTCGCATGGAATCGCTGCATCTCTGGTTTAAGTTTTAATTTTTTTTCTTCTATTTTTTGTGTTTTCAACTCAATGTGTTGTCTGATGTCATTTTAAATATAGAGCTGCATGTTATCGCTGCCACACAATATACACGTAGGTAAACAACAGCTCATGTCGCGCACACACCTACACAAACGTCTCATTCGGCGAAATCCACCGCACAACTTTGCATGTTTAAATTTATGAAACTGCTCCTTTATGTGCCGAGTATGAAACGAGTATCAGCGGGATTTTAGTCCGGGACAATAAGTGCTGCTTTGTTTAAACCAAAGACTGTAAAGCCATTTTCTTCAGTGTTATTTCGCAGTTAAAGGGGCATTCCACCACTTTTTTTTTTTTTTGGCTTAGGACCAGTATGAAAACATTACAAATGCAAGATCACATGAAGCGAAACAACTCAAATGACTCAAATGCTGTAAAATATGATTCTGAAATAATTTTACCCGTTTTTTCCCTTTTTATTCATTTCACAGCTAAACTTAGAATCAGACTAATAATAGAAAGTATCATCATAAAATAAATGATGAGGTTTTAACATAGGTTAAGATGACACTTGCCAGGGGGATGACTCAGAAGCCCCCCCCCCCCCCATATAAAGTACTAAGAATCCGCCACAACATTAAAGCGATTCTTAAGCATCAATCATTATAGTCCAATATAATAATGTACAATATTCTGAAATCGGCCATTCAGCATAATGAGTGGTTCTACTTTTGGTATTTTAAGTATATTTTTCATTATACTCACTTTTGATAATACTTTTACTTAAGTTAATTTTTCAATGCAGGACTTTTATTTGAATCAGAGTATTTCTTCACTGTGGTGTTGCTGCTTTTTACTCAAGTAAAAAGATGTTGGCACCAAAACAGATGACTATGCTCATACAAAGCACAATGGGGGAGAACAATGTGGCTGTACGCAGATTTAAGTGTTTATCGATCTATTTGTTTGGAACTATGACTCCTCCTGTAGACAAACATCACTGGACCATAAACAGTAAATGACTAAACAGAAAAACAACATTTGTGGCAGGATATAAAACAGAAGAAGTTATTAGTGTTGAGAAATACTCTAGTTAAATAAACACTTAAAGTTCATTCGGTTAAATACAAGAACCTAGATAATTGAAATTCTAATGTTTTGGTGTTTTAAATCTTCCGTACAGACCAAGTATATGAGCATTCATATTCAGCACATTCCCAGGGAACAGCTTCACCATATGGAACTGACTTTAATTGACCTCGAGTCTTTTTCCTTCTGCCCAGTTCTCACCTTCTCCGCTCAGTGTCTCTCATGTCCTGCTTTCCTTTCCTTTCCTTTCCTTTCCTTTCCTTTCCTTGGGCTGAATGTTAACCGGATGAGCACAGCCGTCGTCACTGATCCGAGTGTTGACGCCACAGTTCAGTTCGTACGTGAATGGTTTTCTTTCCCTTTTTTCCCTTCAGGATGTGACCTCCTGCATGTCTGTGTACGCCGTCACTCGTATGCGTCGAACTCTTTTGCATGAGCAGACATGAATTATATGCAAGAGCATTTATGAAAACTGAATGTGAAGTTCATCCCATGTCTGGAGCCGCTGGAGCTCCAGGTAAAGAGAGAAGAGGCTTCGTTGGATCTTATGATCCATCGCTCCTCGAGTCACCTCTTCTGACCTTTGGCACGTTATCTGTTTACCATGGGAATATCTCCTGCTGTCGGGGAATTTTCCTGCAGTTTGGAATCTACTGCGATTGTAATGAAGGACCAGCTGTAACACCTGTGTAGCACTGATCTGATAAAATATTTCTACACAGATCCACGTGGCTCTGTCTGTTTTATATCATCATGTAAAAGTGAAGTTTGGCACTAGTGTTGGAGATGATCATTATCAGAGATAGAAACTAGTGTATGGAAGTAAATACATGTTCTTTCTATAAATTTTTCAGATTTGATTTTCAAATTCTTTCTCATAAAACCCACGGCTGGATCACAGCGGGGGGGGGGGGGGGTACCAGACCCCCAGGATCCAACCTGTACACTTTGTGGATTTAGAGATTATTTGACAGCAAATTGCTAAAATACAGTTAATCGAATAAATTTTTTAAAGGGAAAAATGACCCAAAAAATAACTGGCTCTAGTTTCTAAAATGTAAATATATTTGTTCGTTTGTCAGTAAAGAAATTATAACGGTCCTCAGGGGACAATGGCGGGCCTTTAACTGTTTTCTGACATTTTCTACACCGAACAATTCAATCAATCGATCGATTGTTGAAGAAAGTTATAGTCAGACGAATTAATGATGAAAACGATTGTCGATTAATCCTTTGCCTGAGGTTTTCTGTGAATTAATCTACTTGACAGAAAAAAAACAAAGTCCTTTTTCATCTTCAAAACAAGCAGCTGAAATATGAACTAAAACTACTTTGGTATTTACCAGGTCAGGGGTTTGTCCGACATTTACCCACCCCCCCCCCACCCCCTCCACAGGTTTCCACCACAGTGCAGATGAATGGCAGTGACATGATGAGACATTCTGAATCTGTGTATCAACATTATCAATACTAACATTAATGGGACTTGAAACTGCGATTATTTCTTTATCTAACTTCTCTTTGGGGGACAATCCTGCTCTGGTTTTTTAAACTACAGTTCCCATAATGCTCTGTACAGGAAGTAGAGCGTTGCATCGGAGCCGGTCATTTCGCTGCAGCCTGTGACTGAGGCCTGTGTTTTGTTTTGGGGGTTTTTGTCCACGTTTGACCACATTTGACACATTGACCATTGAAAATCGGTCACGACCCGGTGTCCCGGATGCAGTGTGGGACCCCCCCCCATGCTGTGCAGCTCGGCTCGGCCCAGCAGAGGGACCCACGCCGCAGGGTTTCATCAGCTCCGGAGCTGGATGTCTCCCCGGGGGGGCTGGGGGGGCGGCTGGGGCCCATCCCCAGGACGCAAAGCCACGTTTTAACCATTAATACAAAGCTGAAGTTCTTGCAGCATAAACAGATTATCAGCATGTAGCCCCCCCCGACCCCCCCTCTCCTAGACCAGTTTAAACCGATCCAGACCATTGCGTAAAATGTGTGTGTGTGTGTGCGTGTGTGTGCGTGGGGGGGGGGGGGGCATCACTCCGGGGTAAAAATAACAGACATTATCCAACATTACGTCTTTGACGCCCACGTCTCTACGTCGATTCCCTCTTTTCTCAAAGTATCAAAACCAAATGTGAAGCCGGTCAAACGTCAAAAAAAGGGAAAATATGGAAAAAAATTATAAAAAGTTAAAGATCCAAAACAAGTGATGACGGAGTCTCACGTCACGTCTCACGCGCCAGCCGCCACTTATAACGTGGTTCCTTCGCGTTCTTCTCGCGTTAAACCACGTTTGTCCTCGATGAGTCCGAATGTTTTGCTTTTCGTGTCTGAGTCAGAGTGAAAAGTTTCAGATGGTGAAGGTCGCGGTCGCGGGCCTGACGTGGGCTGACGTGCCCCCCCTCGCCCCTGCCCCCCCCGGGGTATCCGCTAATTGCTCCGGTCTGCGAGCGCGGGCCCCGGAACCCGCCCCGCGTCATGCGCGCACGCTCTGGCGATCGCGACCTTTTCCTCTTTCCCGTAAACGGCGACGGTTCCCGAGGACTCACGAACGACGAGGTTCTCAGGGGGTTCTGTTCTCTCAGGGCAGGTTCCGTCCCGGGTTCCTCTTGGACTTACACGGAAGAGAAGTTCGAACGGCGAGTCCTTGTGTTTCACTCGATTTTACCTGTGCGCGTCAAAGTGTTGTAGCTGCACTGAAAAATAAAATAATACACATTTTAATGTAACGAATTGGCATTTTAAAGAGAGACGACCGTGTGCGAACCATTCCGGAGCTTTTAGTCATCTCACTTGATCTTCATCGGCAGAGCAATTTATCCACTTTTCAGTACAGGCGGATGTTTAGGTTGAGACTTTTTCCTGAGCATTTTTACCACCGAGCACAACAACAGATTTCAGGGGGCCACAGTTATTCCATGTTTGTTTATAGGGAAGAATTAAATGTTTGGATAAATGTGGACACATCATCAGTGGGGGCTGCTGCATAATAGTGACACACAACACAGCTGCAACGATATAAATATGTCTGTTCTGACAAAAGCGGTCGTTAATATATGGTTAAAAATGTCCTTGCATCTGCAGCCAGTGGCCACTTTATTAGGCTCAAAGACCCGAGACCTTCACCTCAGACCCGGTTTTCTGACGCTGAGAAAAAACTTTTCTCTCTAAAACACCTCGGTGATCTTCTGATTTCATCCTCTGGTACATTCAGTGCCTCCAGTACCAGAGGCAGCACAGCAGCCCCCCAGCCTGATAGAACCTCCACCATGTTCTTCTGTAGGTGTGTGTGTGGGGGGGGTCTTTTCCATTGGGCTTCATTTCATCACCTATAGACAAACTGAAGCTCTTTGTTCTCTAAACGTTCCTCTTTGGTTCCACCTGCCCTTAGAACATTATCCCAGAGAGACTGAGGCTCATCTGAGGGTTGTGCCTCCCGGTTCCTTCCTTCACTAGTAGCGTCTCCTTGGCCTTCGCCCCCGGAGCCTGACGTGGTTCAGTGTGAGGTGTCTGGTCCAGGCGGGAACCACCAGTCCGGACTGATCCGGATCAGCCTGAACCTCTTTAGACGAGTCTCTTCTCGGCTCCACGTCCCTGAAGCGTCTCGACAGTTTTGTGACTGTGAAACTTCTTGGTTTCATTATAAACGTATTGAACAAGCGACCGATTCGTGGCCTTTGGAATTTTTGTTTGTTGATCATAACATTTCTGATGCTCTCTTGTCTTCACCGCTGTGAAAAAGAAACTGGAACCAACCGGCCCTTTTTTATGCAGTGAAACCATCATTCATTGGTTCATTCAGGTCATGTGACTGAAAATTAAACACAGGTGAGTCTGATCTGGTTTTATTTTGTTTGAGGAACTAATTCAAATTCATGTAAAGGAGCCGATAACTGTGTCCAGCCTACATTTAATGTGTTTTGGGTTTTATTTTAATTTCACTTTATAAAAGCTTTTTTTTTCCCAGTAACTTTGGACATTTTATTAAAAATTCCAATAATACAAAACAGGTCAATTGGCATTTATTTCTGAAGGTGTTTTAAATTATGTACAGTTTTAACAGGAACTGTGGGTATGAAAAAATAAAAAGTGAAACCGCCCCTGAATATAATTCAGTCCAATACAACTCCATCACTCTCAATGACACCGAAGCTAAAACATGCGACTGAACAATCCGTAAGTTGTTTAAAAGAAAAGCTGGAAAGTATCAGCTAATTTCTTATCGTGATCCGTCGCCTTTCATGAGTCTTTAGACCGTGAGGACAAGTGGAGACAGGTCCCGCGTGAGTGTGCGTGCGCGTGCGCGTGCGTGCTATAGGCTGTACTTCAGCTCGTCTCCGGCCGGTCTCTGCGCGCACATGCTCAGTGGGGCTTTGGGTTTTTTGTTTTTTTGCGCTCAGAGGCTTTAAGAGCGCAGCGGCTGAGAGGCAGACGGCAGCAGAGAGACCGGAGAGAGACGCGCAGGCACAGCGGGAGGAGAGCGGAGCGCAGAGCCGAGCGCAGAGCGGAGCGCGGAGCGGAGCCGAGAGCGGAGCCGAGCGCGGAGCCGAGCGCGGAGCCGAGCGCAGAGCCGAGCTCGCAGCCGACAGCCGAGGCGACTCCGTCAGCTGCGCCTCAACCAGATGAGCCGTCACCGACACAGCCGCAGACCCGGCTCCGCGCTGGGCACCCCGACCTAGGGCGCATGACTTTGTGCCGCGCGGCTCTTCTCACAACTTCCCCCCCATAAACTCATATTTTTTCTTCATCGTGTGTGCGTGACCCCCTTGTTTCGCCGCCACCATGGTACTGGGCAAAGTGAGGGCCCTGGCGGTCTACTTCGACACTCTGAACGAGAACAACCTGCCGGTGTTCTCCGGCGGGGAGCTGGTGTCGGGGAGGGTGGTCGTGGAGGTTACCGGGGATGTGCGGGTGAGGAGCCTGGACATAACGGCCAGAGGGGTCGCCAAGGTCCGCTGGACGGAGTCGCGGAACGCCGGCGCCAACACGGCTTACACCCAGAACTACACGGAGGAGGTGGAATACCTGCACCACTACGACACCTTGATAGGAGAGGAGCGAGGTAAGGGGCCCGCGGCCGCCCGGCGGCCGCCGCCGCCGCCGCGGCGCGACGCGCGGAGCGACGCGGCGGCGGCGCGGCTCAGCTGATCGCGCAAAACTTTGAGGCCGACCGGCGCGCGCGCGCGTGTGTGCGTGGAAGAAAAAGTTTGCGCCGACGGTTCAGTCATGTGTCAAAACAACGCGGAGCCCAGAACATCCAGTCCGACGGCGGCAGTGGTGCTGATGCAACAGCTGCGCGAAACGGTCTGAGAGTGTGTGTGAGAGTGCGTGTGCGTGTGCGGTGGCGGGGGCTGCCTCCCTCACCCGAACCGGTGCGTGAATTATTAAACCTTCGCGTTTTTACGCGTCTGGTTCACGGACCGCGCCGCATCCTCGCATCTGACTCTTCGCTTGTGGGAAAGAAAGAAAAAGTTGAGATCCGCGTAAAAGGGGAAAAATCCCACGAACAAAAAATCCGAACCCGAAAGCGGCCGAAGATATTCTCGTCTTTTTTAAATGTTTGACGCAAGATTGACGCTAACTGGCGAGAAATCGACATTTTCAGTGATGACATCCTGGAGTAGCCTCGCTCAGGCAACTCCCTTTGTTAGAAGCGGTTCAAACCTGTTCAGAAACTGCCAGAGAGGGAGGGAGGGGAGGAGGAGGAGGGAGGACCAGACTAACACTGTGTGTGTGTGTGAGGGAGATATTTATGTGGAACAACATCTGAGCTGCTGAAGCCTGGAAGTCTCCTAAAAAAACAAACAAACACAAAAAACAACAACTTCCTGATCGCAGAACTCGATGCGAACGAAGGGACGGTTTGATGGAAACGTGCTAATAAAAGCCTGGCGCTGGAACATCTGTCACATCTGTGCTCCCACACGTTGTCACCCTTTCGCATCCGTAACGTCCTCGTCACCTTCCTCATCACCTTCCTCACCTTCCTCACCGGCGACTGACCTCCAGACTGTCCAGACACAGCGGCAGCTGGAGTGAATCATCGCCGTCTGGACTCAAAACATCCTCATCAGCATCACTGGTGAAGATTCGTCTTCATCAGCGGGGACCTGTCCCTGAGAGGGGCCCTCTGATATGGGGTCAAAGGTCATGATGAGCCGACTTGGCTGTTGTAACGCTGTGGTTTTTTTTTTTTTTAAACATTTCACAACAGTTTGTTGAACCTTCTGACTCGATGTAACAGTGTCGCCACCGGCGCCGCGTCCACTCCGTGGCGGGTTTCCGGGGCTTTCGATCAGACTCGGCAGACTGCGTTTGCTCAGTTGACATGAAATTGCAGATGTTCCAATTTCAATTTCACGTGTCGGGTTTTTGTTTTTGTTTTTTCGTGAAACTCCACATAACCTGGTGTTAACTGAATGTTGATGTGTATTGTTTATGTTTAAAATTCACAATATATTTAATTGTTGCATTTTTTAAATTTAGGATTTGGCTCAAAAATCCAGTGTAAATCAGGCTATAGACTTCACCTTAGGGCAGCACATGGTAATTACCTTTATTATCAATGAATCCATCAGGTTTTTTTCTCCAGAAAATTGAAAAAAAACCCAAAACTTTGACACTTCACAAAGCTGAAGGTCGAAAGTTTAAAATTCTGGTTTTGTCTAAACATCAGTAAGAAAAACAAAACAAAAACATTATTTCGACCGTCACATGAGACAAAAACAAAGAGTAAAGCCTCGAGGCCAGAAGCTGGAACCTATGAGTTCACAGTTAAAGTCGGCTTTTGGTAACATGAATAAAACAAAAGGGGGCCCCCTCCCTCTGCCGGGGAAGACCAAGCGGGGGCCGGTCGAAAGCTCCAGAAACGGCCCCCGAACGGACCTTGTTGTGTCTGTTTCAGAGCCGGGGAGTGAACTTTTAACACTGACCTCACTGTTTTTGTACGGGAAGGAAAAAAAGGGGGGGTTGGCTGCGACGCCGCTGCCAGAGACGAGTTTCGAGCGGAACCGGTTTTATTGTCGGTTTCTGACGATCGGTCGATGAAATACAACGACCCGAGCCCGTCGCACGCTCTTCCTCCCTCGCCGTTCAGGCCCGTGCGTGAGAACCGTACCTGGAGTTCACCGAGAGCATACAACACCCTTCCTCTCCCCGCCCCCTCCTCCCCCTCTCATGCCACACACCACATGGCTGTGCTAATGTGGGCAGGGGCCTGTCAGGGCTCGGCCAATCAGGGCCCGGGCCTGCGATTCATGTCACGCTCTCCTCCAATGAGGGGGCGAGTTGTAATGCATGCGCTGGAGTTTCCAGCTGAAGGAGGCTGCTCAGTCTGGTTCATACCGGTCTACTCCTGCTTGCTCTGTGTTGCCGGTGACTTGACGGGATGCACACACACACACACACACTCACACACACACACACACACACACACACACACACACACACACACACACACACACACACACCCATATGCATGCAAGATGTTTATGACAGCTCTCACGCTAAACACATACGAACACAAAACACACACACACACACACACACAGATGCAGGGAGAAGCGGAGCAAGTGCTGAGGTGGCAGGAAGCTGAAGTTCAGACTTACTGAGAACTTAAAAAACACAAACAATAACAGAAGAAAGCAGGAAGTTAGCGGAGGTCGCGTTCCCTCCGTCCTCCCTCTCGCTGCGCTCCACGCCGCCTATTTATAGTTGCGCATTCTGGCGTTTCCTCTGAAATCCGGGAGGACTTAAAAAGTGGGCGTCAGCTGTTAAAAGCCCCCTCTCTTCCTCGCCCGGCCTAACGCCGCGTCGCCCGTGCGGGGCACGGTCGAGCTTCTGCTGGCCCGGGGCCGGGGGCCGTCCGGCCAGGCGGTGGCGGTGACGCCGACCAGACCGCTGCTACCGGGCCACATGTCTGCCGGGTCAGAACCTGAAGCCACATTTTTTCGCATCTGTGGGCCGCTGACGTCGCATCATATTTTACCCGACAACCGTCGGCGTTTTTCGAGGCCCCCCCCCACGGGCGAGACTGAACAGAACTCTTTTGTTCCTCGGTCGAACTGTTAAATCAGTTGTTAGTAAAGTCTGACAGATTTAAACTCGCCATATTTCTTCTTGCGTAAAGTTTTTTTTTTCCCCGTTTTTCGCCACCAGCTTCGTCCCTCGCAGCCATTTCTTCGACATCTCGTCATCCTGTGGTCGGAGGCTCTGCCACTTACCAAATTTTGGCCAATATCTGTGCCTTCCATCACATTTTTTGGAGATGAAGCACCAAACAACTCACAGGGACCCTGTTTACTTGTATTTGTTGTAGCACACCCACAGAAAAACCCATGTGCGCGATTGGCGTCAAACTATCCACACTTCCACGTCGCTGCTGATGAAGAAACGAGTCCGATTTTTATTCCGGGAAAATTCCCTCCACATCTGTGAATCGGTGGATGTTTGGTTTATTTCCACATTTTTTTTTCCCACCAATTATCATCTCAGATTTCAAATTTTAGCTCTTTCTCCTGTTTTCTCTTTCACATATTGAGCCGAGTGTTTATCGGAAGTGTTTAAATTCTTCAAATAAATGACTTAGAAACTACTTTCCCTCCGCGCTTTGATTATGATTTGGATCATTTCATTTGCCTGGAGCTGTTTGAACAGACTTCGTGACCATGTCTGGGTTCAGGTTGGACATTTTCAGCGCGAGTTCTGATCCAAAACCTGCTTTTTGAACAGCTAAACTTTTTCTCGTTAGTTGTGTTTTAGATCTAACAACAAGAAATGTCAGACGGGGGAAGCAGCGATTGAGACCGTGAAAGCTGGCGAGCGCTCAGTGTCGGCTTTCCAGAGTAAATGTCTCTAAAAGGTCAGGGTCGCTGAAACGTTTGGGTCGGTACCAGAATTAGTGCCGGGCTCGGTCACCCGGCCCTCAAGCACGTGCAACGTGTCCTCGTGTGAAAATCCCCCCGAGAACCCGGGAGAACCCGGGAGAACCTGGGCCGAGGCGTTGTCCTCAGGTGCCGCCTTCCGTCCCACAAGCGGTTTAAAAGTCAAATATACTTAGAGAAAACCACCACCTCTCCCTGTTTGTTTCTGTATATCTGCAGAAGAGACGATTGAAAAATGATCTTTTCGACTCGACGTCACGATACGTTTGACCTTCTCAACCCGTGACCACGCAGGTGTAAATTTAACAGTTGTGTTTCCAGGACTTTGTAGCCTAAACGGCCTCATCTTGGCAGCTCTGGCCTTGTGCTTCAGGTCCATTTGTCACCGTCCTCTAACAGGCTGTCTCTGTCTCTGTCTGACCCAGATGAGGACTGTCCGGAGGAAGGCCTGACCGTCCTCCACGCCGGCGTGCACGAGTTCGCTTTCAGCTTCAACCTGCCTCAGATGTGAGTAGCAACTGAGTGAAAGTCACTCAGGTACTTTAGGCTTGAGCCCAGAGTTTCAAAAAAAGCAAAGAAACCGAATCGAAAACAGTTTCTAAAAACGGAAAAACAGATTTTGTTTATTTTTTTTTTTTTTTTACTTCTTTCCTCTCTCATGAGTCATGAGACCCCTCAGCTTTATCTGGTGGCCCTCTGGAGGGCCCTGACGCCCAGGTTGGGAACCAGTAGACTAGTTAACAGCAGGTTTATCTGGAGCAGCTCCAACAGTAAAATGCTGCTGAAGGTTACTTCAGAATGAAGTACTGCTGATACTTTAACTACATGAAGTACTTAAACACTTCTGTACTTTAGGTCATAATTTAAATGTTTTACTTGTAACTGAGTATTTCCTCAGCGTGGTACTGCTACTTTCACTTAGATAACTGACCTCAGTGCTTCTTCCACCTGAACTGGAGACGAGTACTTTTACAGCTGATGCTTCTGAACGATACTTCCTGCTTGAGTAGGAGTTAGATTAACGCACTTTCACTCGTAGTGGAGCAGTTTATTCCGTGTCGGCGTTTGTCCCTTACGTAAAGGATCCGAGTACTTCCTCCATCGCTGCACACACATACACACACACACACACACGGCTGAATGTACCCACGGTGCATGATCACAACATCACTTCCTAACTCCCTTGTTTCCCGCCGCCCTTCTTCTCGTCTGTCAGGGCCCTGGCCACGTCCTTCGAGGGGAAGCACGGCAGCGTGAGGTACTGGGTGAAAGCCGAGCTGCACCGTCCATGGCTGCTCCCCGTCAAAGCCAAGAAAGAGTTCATTGTGTTCGAGCACATCGACATCAACACGCCGCTGCTGCTGGTGGGCAACGCTCCTTCTACTTTAAAGCAACAGTCTGGCGTTTTGGGAAATATGTATGTTCGCTTTTGTGGCCGAGAGCCGCGGCCGGTTAGCTTAGCTTAGCATAAAGACTGGAAACGGGGGGAAACTGCTAGCCTTGCTCAAAAGTAACCAAGTCCACTTGTAATACAAGGAGCAGCCACACACTGGATCATCGGCTCCCTTTGATTTCATCAGGGACGTTTCGGTCTTCCTCAGGCTGATAATAAATGGGGGGGGGCAGACAGAGACACCGTAATCGTCAGATTCATACGTCAGCAAAAGGCTTAACTTACGTTTCAGGAAAGCAACAAAGAAACATTTAATTCAATTGAGGAAATAAAGTGTGTGAAAACTGATTCATGTGTTTTCCTTAATAATGTCAGCAAAACAAAAAACAGAAATGAGGTGTAAAATTCTTTTAGTTTTATTTACAAAAACCTGATTCTCTCTGATAGATCATTGTTGTATTTTCATCTTTACTACAAAGAGTCTTGAACTTTATGATCTTATGTTTGATATTGAGTCTTTTCAGGAAAAGTAGGAACAGTAAACAAAATTAAATTATATTTTAAATTCTTTCTTTAACTGCAGGTATACATCCATGAGACACTCCATGAGACACCCAGAGCAATTAAAATGAAAATTAAAATTTAAGAGAACAAAACTTGAGAGCACCGAGTGCTGCTCATTCAGCTCGTTCCCTCCTAAACGTAACTGATTCATACGAGTGACTTTTATCAGCTCAGATCTTCACTCATGTGGGGGATGAACAGTCATAAAAAAAACCACCTACAGCTCATAGAACAATAAAACACCAAATGCTCATTTCATGTAGCTGATAACTTGTTGGCTGCAGGTTTACAAAACACTGGAGGCCAACAGGAGTCATTAAAAAAAGGGGGGGGGGCAAATTCTCAGGTTCCAGGTTTCTGCAGTTTGACAGTTTGACATCTGAAAATCCCCTGGCAAAAAGGAATAATCAATAGAATAATCGACAGATAAATCAGCAATGAAATGACTGATAGTTTTAGCTCTGACTGGAATCATACACGCTTCCTCTTTCCTTTCTGTTTGTATATAGATTTATACAGCAGATAAATAATGTGGGAAATTTAGAGTTATTGATAGATGTATTTGTTACCCCTCGTTTCCAGTCATTATGCTAAGCTATGCTAACTGGCTTCATAGATACCTTACACACACACACACGACAGCGGCGTCAGTCCTCAGGTCCGACGCTCGGCAAGGAAGCGAATGTTTCTCAAAATGTCCCAAGTTTCCGTTGAAAAAAGAAAAGACGGATTTAGCGTTTTGAAGGTTTTTGATGGTTGTGTCTGGACAGGCCCCCCAGGCCGGTACAAAGGAGAAGACCCTGTGCTGCTGGTTCTGTGCTTCCGGCCCGATCTCCCTCAGCGCCAAGATCGAGCGAAAGGGCTACACACCAGGTGAGAGAGAGCCCCCCCCCCCCCCCCGACACACACGCCACCCCACCCACCCCCCAATTCCTCCGACTGCCCCTCCTCCTGGCGTTCCACATCTCACTCATGCCACTTTCTCTCTCAGTCTGACGGACTGATCCCTTCTCTTCTCTCCAAGGCGAGTCCATCCAGATCTTCGCCGAGGTGGAGAACTGCTCGTCGCGGGTGGTGGTGCCCAAGGCTGCGCTGTACCAGACCCAGACCTTCTTCGCCAAGGGCAAGGGCAAGCAGATCCAGCAGCTGGTTTCCAACCTTCGGGGGGAGCCGCTGCCGCAGGGGAAGAGCCAGAGCTGGGAGGGGAAGCTGCTCAAGATACCTCCGGTGTCCCCCTCCATCCTGGACTGCCCCATCATCAGAGTGGAGTACGCCCTCATGGTGAGTCGGCGTCGCTGCTTATCTGTACGATTAGACTCGGAAGACGAAACGGGATTTAATCGGTTTCCGTGGAAATTGGAGGTGATGATGTGAGGATGAAGATGTAGTTGTACTGACCTCATGTTCTACAATCTAATCAATAATAATGATATAGCAACACACTAAAAATTCATGAACTGTTAATACCATACCAACAACAACCAACATCCTACTAAAATATGTTTCTCTCTTCCTCTTCCTTTTCCGCCTCGTCCTATTTTCCCCGCCCACAGGTGTACGTGGACGTTCCCGGGGGGCTGAACCTGTCGCTCTCGTTGCCGCTGGTGATCGGGACCATACCTCTCCACGCCAGCGCCACGCGCACCTCCAGCATCAGCAGCAACTGCAGCACTTTGAGCTGGCTGGGCCTGTCGGAGAGACCCGAGGGTACGTGCGGTGGCAACGCGTGGCCCGCCAGCGTCTATTAAAGTTTATTTTGTGTTGTGTGTGTATGTAGCATGCAAATATCTTACGGTTCTGTGTTTTTGATTTTTTTGTTTTTTGCTTTTTTTTGCAGCCCCACCGAGCTACAGCGATCTGGCAATATCAGAGGCTCACAGGCGGGATTGTCTGCAGGGCTGTGATAGGTCTGACAGGGAGGGACCGGACCAGGGACCTCTGCTGACCTATATCACAGAGTTCAGATATCTCCCCCCGCCCCTCTACTCCGAGGTACAGTTTATACACACACACACACACACACACACACACACACAGCAACACAATCTCACAGCAGAGTGACCATTTCCTTTTTCTTTTTTTTTTTTTTTGTTTTTCTTTGCTTAACTGGTTAAAAGTGCAGTCGAGGTTTAAGTCAGGAGAGAACAATATAGAAACACAGTCCAATCAAAATAAGACGAGTAAAGCCTCATATGTTGCCGGGGGGGGCGGGGGGGGCAAAAACAGGAATTGCTAATACCTAATTTAAAAACCTTTATTGGTGCCAATTTACCAAAATGTAAACACACCCAGGCTAAAAAGAAAAGTCTGACCGCCAGTCGAGGCCAAACGGGATGAGTCAACAGTTAATGACTGAAGCAGAGGCGCTACTGTAAAATCGATGATTAAGCTGTGAACCAGGCAGCTGAACGATAATCAGACGAGTGGGTTTAAATAAAACGTGGGCGTTGGCGAAGGGTCGCTCGAGTTCATCTGACAAGAAGCCGCCACATCCGTTTATCTCCAAGACGCCGAGTCCATGTCGACTATCACGCCTGCTCTTTGCCCGGCTTAAAAACACCAGTGGCTGCTAATTACTTGAGTCGGATACACTGAATAAATAAGTCATATTTTATGCTGCTTGGCTCATTACGGTTTGTAAATATTAACTAAGCCAACAAATAACAACTGTTGTTTCTGCAGAAATTAGACGTCTCATCTATGAGTTGTTGTTCTTGTTTTTTACAAATATTTAATAAGATCCAATCTCGCCCTTTTTCATACTGACTCTGCATTAGCCGCCTGTAAACATGCAGCCCTGTCTCTGCCCCCCCCCCCCCCCCCGACAGGTCGACCCCTTCCCCGACCCCGTGGAGGTGTGCGGGGCCACGGACGTCAGGAGACCCGACACGTGCCCGTCCCGCTGAGGGGAGCTCAGCGGTCTTCTGCCCCGTGGGACGGCGTCGTCCTCAGTCCTCAGTCCTCAGCCCTCAGCCCTCAGCCCTCAGCCGTCAGCCTGGCCAGCTTCTCCCAGATTATATATCACGATAAATACGCCGTGACCCTCCCTGACCCAGGAGGTTGTGGCGCAGGGGGGGGTCATCTGAGAGAGTATTAGGTGACCATTGACATATGGACCAGGGATTTTGAGCCATGCCGGATCCTCCATATCCTGTGCTCGAAGTGAGGCAACAGAAAAAAAAAAAGAAAAGTTGTGTCTGACGCCACTGTATGACTCTGTCAGAAGAAGCCTCCTCCTGCCTCACAGTGAATTTTGCACATACCGTACTTACTGTTTCTCTATCTGTGGCTCTATATACTGCAGAGACCCGCAGGCCTATATGCTACAGTAGAATCTGTCCACAGAGCTAAATGATATTGTACTCTCTAATCTAAATGGCACATTAAAAACAGGACAAAAGCTATCTTTACTAAACGATAGTTCGATACTAGTGACCGTGGCCCCGAGGCGTCACCGTCACTAAACCAGACTTCAGGTGGAAAAACGTCTCTTTTTGTGAGCAAAAGCTGAAACTCAGAGATTCAAAAAAAGGAAAAAAAAAACGGAAAAAAACACAAAAGACGGACGATGTTTCTGATGAATGAGCGTAGAACGACAAACGACACCTCGAGCGCTTTAGATGAAGCTCAGATTGCATGAGTGTGTGTGAATGAGAGACACTGTGTGTGTGTGTGTACGTGTGTGTGTGTGTGTGTGTGTGTGTGTGTGTTTTCAACGACCAGGTAAAAAAAAAAAAAAAACAACACAACCCAGACAGGCTCTAGAAAAAAAAAGAAAAAAAAAAGCACAATTCAGACCAACCAAGACAAAGTACCACAAGTCGCCTGTCGGTTTCTGCTCTGAACTGAAGCTTCTCTTGCTGTAGATCTTTTTCTTTTTCCCGAACGTGGACGACAAGAAGCTTTGTGCTCGCGAAACATAACGTCAGAGTAAAAAAAAATGTTAATGTTTACAGATGAATATTTCAAACTGAGAATGTTGTTCAGACACGACTTCTTCCACCTAAAACTTCAAAGTACCAAGTGCAATATATTTTTGTATTTGTGATTTTTTTGCACTAGTTTTTCATATACTCTGTTGCTGTTTATTCCATTTCTGTGCATTATATATTATTGTTATGATCTTATTGCTGTCATGATCAACTTTTGATAAAATAAAAGGTTTATTTTATAAAATGAGACGATCACAGTGGGTTTTTTTCCCCATTCTGAAGGTTTCTAAATATCCTCAAAAACTCCAGCATCACATTGACGGGTGATTAACTACAAACTGCTGCCGAACCAGGAAGAGACACAGAACTTTATTTGAGCCCCTTGAAACCGGAAAATCACAGTTAGCATCAAAAATCACACTCCCCCTCCTCCTCCTCCTCCTCGGAGTCATAACTCAGTCGGAATTGGACACGCAGACGCGAAACACATATTTTTAGATTTGGTGTGAGCTCCATTTTCCGAAGATGTCTAACGCGAGGAAACGTTCATAAACCGGCTTGGAAATAATAGAGAAAAAAACGACATTCCATGTAGCTGCAGAACCTGCGTAAGAACCATCACGTTTTTTAGGTTTCCTTCGGCATCGCTGTGATCCAGGGACACTTGTCCGTACGTCCACGGGTGCATTGCGAGCACGAACTGCTAGCAGCTAATTCAGCATATTTTTTTAAATGGGTCAGTTTGTCAAAAACTAAACTGATATAGGACCGAAAAATAAGTCTCAAGCTGCAGCACACAGTGTAACCATGGCAACATCTAACTTCCTGTTTATATCCCCCAGAGCATCCAAAAACTTACACCATGATTATCCCCCAGTTGTCTCGTTATTGTCCAAAGGGGGGGGGGGGGGTCTACAGCGCGATCCAGAAGCCAGAGCGGCTGCTCCACGGATTTCCACCTTCCAAGCTGCTGCAGATACAGCAAACCAGATGTAGGACAGAGCTCACGTGAGCCGCTGACCTAATTCCCCGGCAGCAGACTGGCGAACGGACGGAGGGAAAAAAAAACAGGGCTGAGCTTTGTGAGCGGCGCTATTTTCACCCAGGGTGCTTCATAACTTAGAGAATACGGGGGAAAGGCTTCGGGTAAAGGATTAGCTCTCCGGGTAAATTCATTCAGAAGCCGTAGACCGTAAAGTATGTACACGATCTCACACACACTCACACAAGCGAAGGCGTTAGACATACATCCACCAGCCCAGTGTGCGAGTGTGTTCTGTGTGTGTGTTTGTGGTTTAAACAGCTGTGTGTTGTGGTTGTGGGATGGGTCAAGGATTCCTAAGGGTGAAAACCTCCTCAGCACTTTCACGCTCACTAATCGAGACGTAAACCTTATCTGCGTTTTGTTGGCTCGGGGGCCGCGGGCCCCGACCGCCCCGGTTGTGGCCCTTTGTGCCGTCGGCGTCGTGTCTCAGACGACATTTGTGGTGCCCAGATGCTACGTTACAGGAGGCAGGACTTTAACTTGTGACATTTTTTTTTTTAACCGTGCTGTCGACCACGGCTCGACGCGTCTGCTACGCTACATCCTGCGCGGCCTCAGTTAGTAGCATCGGCGTCACCTGTTGGCAACTTGCTTCACACTGATTGGCTCATTCGAGGCTGTGACCAGTGCCGTCCAATCATATGCCTGCGGGTGTGCAGGGATATGCCGTGCTGCTCGGGCATTTCAATCTAGAGCTGACTCACGTGCGTGGAGCCAAACCGGGCGTTGTTTGTTGACACGGCGCCGTGTCAACAAACCGACGGCGGTAAACAAACAACGCCCGGTTTGGCCCCGTGCACGTGATTTATTGTCTTTAATAGGGAAGTTTTGTCTGGCACAGAATACACACACACCTGGAGTGTCTTCAGCCTTTATCACCCCCCACCCCCCCAGTATTATAAGGAAGCTTTCTTCCTAATCAGCTGAGTCAACCTGAGCACATTTAACAGCTTGATGACCTGAGAGATAAACGATTTCTCATCCTTTGGCAGAGAGAAGCTCGGACTTTGTTCGGTGGGAGACGGGGGCCTGTAGAGGTGCCTCTTTCGGGAGCAGCGGGCGGATGAGGCCAACCCCCCCCACCCCCCCACCCCCCACTGTGCAGCCTGTTCCCATCCCTCACAGAGAGAGACCCTGCTAAACCAAGTGATTGGAGAAAAAAACAGAAATAACCGACCCTATCACAGAGTTACAGTTGGGGAGTCATGAGTTTTCCACACACACCAAATCCATTTAGCCTCCTAATGATGCGCAGTTGTCACTGGGCTCATGTTTTTCGTTTAGTTTTTAATGGTTTGCCACTAACTGTCATCTGATTTATGGGTTGTTTGTTCGACGGTGTCCCTGAGCTGCAGCGCCGCCGTTCACGCCGTTTCTCGGCCGTTTCTCGGCGTCGCTGTCGCTGATCACGATTGCAGGCGGTGATGTGCTCCGGCTGCTCAGATTGCTGCTGAATACATCCATATTAATGCGCACGTTATGTATTGTTTTGCTATTTTATCTTCTTCTTGTGGTGTTTCAAATGTCCAAAGGGATATTTTGAGTCTGTAGGGGCTGAATTGGTTTGGGGCTTATTTCCCCTGGTGGTTTCCTATTAACTCCCACAGTTCATCCGAACACCAGACGCAACTTTACTCAGACTCTGCTGCAAAGGTTGTTCGTATCAAAAAAGGACCTTTCAGAGGCTGATTAGCTTCTTTTTCTGGGGGAGGAGGCCTCAACCAGCACCGCAGCAGCACGTTTCTCCACGTGCTCGTACATGAGTCTTTTTAGATTTAGAAAATTTCCCTCTTATCAGCGTAATACTGGAAGGATCCTACAAGAGTAATCTCTCTCTCTCTCTCTCTCTCTCTCTCTATATATATATATATATATATATATATATATATATATATATATATATATATATATATATTAGAGTTAAATCTCCAAGATGGCGGCACAGTGGCTCTCTTGTTTTCCGGAGTTTTAATGCTGTTTACCCATCAAACGCTCCCTTCTTCTGACTGTGGTCTTGCTCTTCCCAGTGCCTGATGTTTATCTGACAGTTACAGCAGCTTTTCAGATTAAGACCTTACACCGTGAAACGTGATCAGTTTCTTAGAACTCGAATCACTGGGTGTGTTTACGAGCTCGTGAAAGGAGCCGCGGTCGAACCTCGGACGACAGAACCACGTGGGGAACGCGATGGAGATCTGATGTTTCTGTCGGTTCCCTGTGTTGATGTGAGGAAGGTTCCGGTCTCATCATCATCGCTCCACGCAGACCCGATGGTTTCACCCTTCAGGCTTCACGGGCGTCAGAGTTTAATCACCGCGTCTGTTTTATCCAGAAAACAACTTTTATAGTCGAGAGGAAAATTATATTTGTGCTGAATTTGATCTTCAGTTTCCACTGAAAAATCAAAAATGTACATTAAAAACAGGTGGAAATACACTTTGAGTTTTTATAGCTTTGAGCCAAAGAGACATTTCCCCTCCAAACTTCTCACACGGCTTCATTTAATAAAGTGTTCGGGGCTCGGTGAGGTCAAGTTCAAGATTTTACAAAACAACAAAGATTAAAGAAAAGTCTAAAGACTGAAAACAGATCAGTGGATCCGAACTTTGTTTTTTTCCTCGTTTTTTTCTCTCCTTCTTTCCTCTGCCTCTAATCATCTCACGACCCCTCAGGTTTATCTGGTGCCCCCCCCGAGGCCCCCGACCCTAAGGTTGGGAACCAGTGGACTAAGCCATCCACCTGTATATTAAGTAGTTAAAAGCAGCTGTAAACGTCACATGTATCAGCCACAAGTGACATTTTCCTACAGAATGGAGATTTAACTAGGTACTGTGATGATAAGTACTCGTGTACTTTTTGGTAGGATTCTGAACGTGGGAGTATTTGTGTATGGTATCGGTCCCCTTCCACCGCCGCTCAGCTCCTGTGCGACCATCCATGCGTATGTGAGCCAGCAGACGGGCCGAGCTTAGACCCTTTTGTTATCGCTCCCCGGGCCGCGACTTCTGACTAATCGACCCCCCCACCCCGCCCCTCCCGAGAGGCCGGCTTCTGTCTGGAGTCGGAGCACGTCCAGAGCGACGGATCAGGGCCACGACTATTCTCCTTCTCCTCTGTCTTCTCCTTCTCCTTCTCCTTCGTCTTCTCCTTTGTCTTCTCCTTCGTCTTCTCCTTCGTCTTCTCCTTCTCCTTCGTCTTCTCCTTCTCCTTCGTCTTCTCCTTCTCCTTCGTCTCCCAGCGTGAAAGCACGCTGTGTTTACGAGGGCCCCGCGCCTCCGTCCTCCCGGGGTTTTTTACCTTGACTTGTAATTACGCAACGCTCCGACATACCGAGGCACGCACACACAGAACAAAAAAAAAACCTCCAGCACACACCGAATGATGAGAGGTCACATGAATAATGTTTTGGCTTCTGCTATACAGGCTGCATCTGTCCGGCTGATAAACAGAAACTGGTTTGAACTGGATGGAGAGAGACGGGCTGCAGACAGTTTGTGTGTGAGTGTGTGTGTGTGTGCACAGACAGAAAGACAGACCAGGAAACAGATCGGCATCAGGTTTTTTTGTTTTTTTTTTAAAGGACCTGGTAATGTTGCCGTGAAAGATAAGGCCGTGTTTTGTTTTCACCGCCGACTAGCAAAGGTATTTTAATTTTTTTATTGGCCTGGATCACTGACGTGCTCGTGTGGGAGTCACTCGATCCCTGGGAAGGTGTCGGGGTAAAGGAGCACCGGCGGAGGGACACGGAAACGTGGGGAAAATATCGGTCGCGTACGTTTGCGTGGGAACGGTTCGAGCGCTTGCTTGTTTGTTGTGGTTGCGCATGCTTCCGACGTGCACATTGACCCGAGCGGTCGTGCGCAGACAAGAAACGCACACACTCACCCACACTCACACACACGCACGCATGCAAGATACTCGGCAGGCATCTGGGCCCGCGGCCAGTTCACAGGGTGTCCTTGACGACTTCTAAACACAGCTCGGGTTGGGTGGCTGCTCCGGCCGCCCGCGCGCACGCGTGTGTGTGTGCGTGTGTGTGTGCGTGTGTGTGTGTGCGTGTGCGTGTTTGTGTGTGCGTGTGTGCGTGTGCATGTGTGTGTGTGTGTGTGTGTGTGTGTGTGTTTGTGGGTCGACTGTTTCTGGATAAGAAGTAAAAAAAAAACAAAAAACACTTTTTAAAAAAAATAATTAAATCAGGACCTTGCATGGATGGAATGTGGATACGCATGTGCAAACACACGTCCCCGTGCTGAAGTTATTCCGCACAGCGACTCAAACTGATTCCCTCCGATTTTTTTCACACTGCTCTGAACGTGAAAACTGCCCTAAACCTTCGCCCTTTATCCTGGCATCCTGTCCATCTGCGGACGGCCGGGCCAGCGCTCTACGGGCATTACCCAGACTGCCAAAAATAAATGCAAGCTGTCTGCATTCGTGTCGAGGCCGTGAGACAGAATTTATGAGCTGCTTGTGCTCTTAAAAACCCCTGTAAGAAAAAAACAAGTTCCTCCTAGCGGTGACGATGAACGTTAGGGCCCACGACCACGACGCGGAACGAAATAAGACGAGTGACAGGATCAGAAATCCACCGTCCCGATGATTATGGAGGCAAAAGCTCCGTCCACACACTGCAGTCACTTTGGTGCAAAATCTGATTTTAGCAAGTTTTGAGGGTCTAAAGTCATGCTAGCAGCTTTATGAGGCTGCGCCGGTTCATCTCGAGGTGAATGCTAAATGCTAATATGCTTACAATAATACAGGCACGTTCACCGTATCCACTGTTTGTTAATTGGCTCTAGATGCACAGAGGCTGATGGGAATGTCCCTCGTTCTGCAGGTATTTATCTTATGATTATTTAAAGCACACTGGCGGTGTTGCATAAAGAGTCAGAGGATCATCAGAGTGATTCCAGTTTATCCTTAGGGGACCATGAACGTCTGAACACAAAGTTTGTGTCAGTAGATGCTGAGTAGATTTCAAGGGAGAATCATCCTCGTCTCGGGAGTCTGGATCAAAGAGGTGGACCAACCAACCAACCGACTGACCGATCGACCGACAACCGACCGAGCAACCGACTGATTGACTGACCTACCGCCAACTGACTGACTCAGCCATTGAGTGACTGAGCCGCCCACGACCAACCACCGACCAACCGACAACGTCTTCCCTGGAGCGAGTCCGCTAACGTGGCTAGAAACTGATATACTGCAGTTTTCCCCTCAGTTGCTTCCACACAATCATCAAAACAAAACTCCAGGTCGCTGTGTTCAGTTCAGTTCAGACAAAAGTCTCCAATGATCCGACGATTCACGGAACGAGCCTCGGAGGAGATTTACACTTTGCCTCTTTACCATTCGTAAAGAAGCATTTTGATCAGCTGGACAAAAACTCACCGATGATTCATCCCTCAGTTTGATAATTACACTTTTAAAAACAAAATGAAACTGAACATACAAGACAGATAATGACCAGATTGGATATAAACCTCAGTTTTAATGATGTCATTAATTAATAAACATTGACTAATCACTAATTATTCATATATATTCGTGATGTTTTGCAGCTGATACAATTGGTCAATCAAAAGAAAATTATTGGGCATCTGTTTGAGATGTTTCACAATTTTCTGACACTATTTTATCAACCAAAAATTGGCAGATTTATCGATAATTGATCTAATCATTGTTGCCGTGGATGATCTGATGTTCTGCTTCTCACTACCACAGCAGCTTGTCACCAAGAGGAGACAGCGATGGGGGAGCTCGGTGTGTGGCGCCCCCTGGCTGTCGGTCCGCAGCTGCAACCGAGACCTCACAATGTGGTGGCGTGAAACTGTGGCTGAAGCTTTAGTTTTAGTCTGGGTTTTTAAGTTAAAAAAAAAAACAAAAAAAAAACATCCAGGTGGAGCTGCTCAGGTGTCAGATACACCGAGTCCAGAAACAGATGTGTTCAACACCTGGCGACTGAAAACGTCGGCAGGTGTTTAAACAATCGTCTCTCGTCAATCAGCTGTTAAATATACGATTTTACCAACTTTGTCTACCTTAACTGTATAAGTGTGGTTCCAGAGCGTTCTCCACGTGGCCAGGTAATCCAGGTGGAGAACCCTCCCCCCGCGGTTTTTCTTTTTCGCCTATAAAACCCTCTATGTGTGTAATATGTGTAATCATTTACTGAAGTTATGTCATTAAACACCGGAGTCTCAGTAGAGTCAACGAGGTGGTGACCCGAGTCCGCAGAGTGTGTGTGTGTGGTGAATATCTTTAGCTATTTTAGTTGTGTTTAGTTGTGTTTTACCTGTTAAAGGGAGTTTTTACTTGCTGTTGCTCATTCATGAATATTGTGTCTCTGTATATAATAACTATAGTCTGGTCTAGACCTGCTCTATAGGACAAGTGTCCTGAGATAACATGTTATGATTTGGAGATTATATAAATAAAACTGAATTGAATCGAATTGATTTAATGATAAATCAAACACTTAGTCTGAAAGTGCAGATTTTATCATTCTGTTGTATCGTTTTATGTTTTAATTCCCCAAACACCTGAACCCGTTTGTCTCATTAGAGGAGCCGTGTGTTGTCCTGCATCACTGATACAGGTCTTCCCTCTGGTCTTGGATCACTCGAGGCAAAAAGAGAATCATGTTATAAACCAAATCTGTGTCGGCTGAATCTTTTGATTGTTAGGCCCCTTTTCTATATTCAGAATTAACAGAATATAACCGGAAACCGAAAAGTTACTGAAGATTTGTGTTCTTCTATGAACTTCTGAAGGACTAAACCTTTTTTAAACTAAACTTTTTATTCTTCAGTCACTGAGAAGTTTAATTTGCAAATTACTTTGTGTATTTTAATTTGATGGTATGTTTGTTCTCCATTTATATAAATTCCAGTACACTAACAAACCATTTTTATTCAGTATACATGACCTGTTTTAAGTCATTTATCTGCAGGAGTTGTTGAAATTTTCATGCTAATATCTCTCACATGTAAATAAACACTATCCTTTAATAATCGAACAGGAAACCGAAGAACAAACCACACTGAGACGTTTTGTAACAGAGCCTGTATATTTAAAGTTTTTTTTCTGCAAAATACAAATACTACCACATTTCTGAGCGAGGGAATCGCTGTACATGATCTGCAACAACAGAGGTGCACTTTGTTTTTTCTTCTGAGAATCATTGTCTCCGAGTGGCGACAAAGGCCAGCTTATGCCGCTAACAATCTCTGGGAACATTTTACATGTTGCTGAAGCACTTGTGCGCAGAGAGCGGGAAAATTCAGCCCGGGGCGCACGTTTGGCCGCACAGGGGACATTCGCTGATGTCGCCAAATAAAAACAGCGACACGAAATCATCTCAACGGGGCTTCTCTTTTTTAAAAGCAAAAGTCGGGGACAGATTTGACAAAATCCAGGCGGTTACCGATCGAACAATTAAACCAAAAAACAAAAATAAACAGGATATTTCATACTTCGGTTAGTTTACATGCCAACTGTTTTTCTGTGTGGGCTTTTTTCCCTCCACCCGCCGGCTCCGCCCGGGGCCCGAGGACGAGCTCCTGGCCCTCCCGTCCATCACCTGGCCGGGCTAGAAGCCGACTGAGTGCAGGAGGACGTATATCCGGGCTCTGCCCTTTCTTTTTTCTTCCAAAAAGACATCATTTAGTAGTTAGTGACTGAACAGCAGCGCCTTTGGAACTAGAACAGCTACGGGGGCTTGAATTTATGGGTGAATTTGCTGGATCGAGGGTGGATGGCGCCTTAATGCGGTGCAGACCTGTGGCTGAGGGTTTTAGCTCCAAATATACAGATCTCAGACCAAAATATTCAAATGTGAACAACCCTTAGCCACCTCTCTGTCTCTTTTTTAAAATAACAATTAAAAGCAGACGTCTAACTACGGCGTTCAGCCTCGGACTTCGGCTGGTGTCGGACCGGCTCAGGTGCAAAGCACGAACGTGCAGCGGCGGGAAAAAAGCTCAGTCCGTTCACTCAAGTCTAAAGAAGATTTTAATGTACTTTGAAGATTGAAATACTCCAGTAAAGCACAGTAAAATTTACTTCTGCTCCACCACACTGCTACTCCACTACACTTTTTCTTAAACAGTCGTAGTTACTTGTTGTTTCTCAGATTAAGATTTTACATTAAAAACCTATGATACATGCATAAAATACGATGCTCTACGACAGATTAAACCAGTGATGTCTCACTAACCCTAGGCTAGTCGAGCTGGTACCACCCCCGCCCCCCCCATGACTGAGTTTCACCAAGAGACTTTTCACCCCTTAAACTTCTCACATGGTTTTCAGTAAACGTCTGAGGCCAAGAGAAGGAAAAGTCTCCCATAATTCCCCCAAAATATGAGAAAACAGATTTGTGTTTTTACTTCTGTACTTTTTACTTGTAATGGAGTATTTCTACTTTGGTCTACTGGCTCTTTTTTACTCATTTCTTTTATCAACTCAGGTAAACGATCTGAGAACTCCCCCCCACCGCTGTCGGTGTATTTCGATAATCACCGCACGTGTAGCTGCAGGGGGGGAAACCACCCTGTGACCTGCAGCTGTGCCAGATGTGGTGAAACAGCCGATTGCCCCCGTGCTCTGTGAGATACTGCCGGGTCTGACGCCAGCGGAACGGTGCTGATGCGAAACTGGATTTTAACTTTGGGGTAAACGGGTCAGAACTGACTTAAAATCTCCCTGAATGTTTGCTAGAAAATAGTTTGCAACTGTGCTTCCTGCCTCTGCTTTTAATATATAACTGTTATAATATTAAATAGAGCTGCAGACATCCAAAAATATCAATTTGATATAATAAGGAAGGAAACTTTTTTTTTTTTTTTAACATAACACTATAAACTTTGTGCAGCAAAGCATCACTGTCCCGCCGGCTATGGCTTTTAGCAGTGCAGTCCTCACTCCGCCAATCCCTGCTCGGCCGTGGGCACGTGCCAACCCCCCCCCCCCGTGCATAGGTTACCGCTCGGGTCACGTCGGTTCAGACACACCAACACACCAACCCACCAACGCTGCCTCTGTTCTATGGGAAAAAGGATGCAGGTCCGATCATACGGAAGCACAGACGCCAAAAAGATCTGCTCTTTTTTTTAATTAAATTGATACTAAATTGTGAAACAAGACCACTACAGAATACTTGAAGCTTAATTTTAAATTCGTCTGTGTGAATTTACACGGTTTGGTTTTCACCCCCACTGAAAATTTCCAGAAGGTCGTTTTAAGGTTTGTAAATTTTACAAACTCCAGGTTCATAGATACATAAAACTGTTGACATCTGACATAAACTAAAACCAAACTGGAGCTTAAACTATCGGTGGATCAGCTGTTTAGAATTGGTTTAAACTTTCAACGCAACAGTTCCAACTGTATTTTTTATATATATTTTTTTTTAATTTCGATCCAGAGACTCTTATGTGTTATTAACTGATGCGTATCAGTTATCATTACTCATCTTTGTTTTTTAAAGATATTTTTCTCACGTATGCATTCATTGGTAACATTGTCTTTTTCTATACTTCTTCCTCCTTCAATATTAATAACTGATAAATTATTATATAAATGAGATTTTAAGGCGGCTCCTTGTTTAAACTCTGACCCTCTCATCTCTCCTTCACAGGCTTTAGTTTATCTTGAGTTCATGTGCATTTGGGTATAAGTGTATCTGTTTGTACTGCATAATTTACAATAGCTGAATTTTTATTATACAAATACACAGTTTTAAGATAAAAAATGGATGTATTCAGTAGTGGTTAAATTTCACATTCAGTAAATTATGAGATTAAAATGATCTCTGTTTCCACAGTTTTGTGCATCTGGATCACATTCGCCAAAAATCCTCTTTTTTTTTTTCCCTCCTAGGACGACTCTGAAAGTTACTCATTCGCTCTGATAAGTGTCTTCACATCGACTGTAACTTGTCCAAAGCTTCTCCTCTATGCAACCTGTTGCAAATAAGTTTCTAATCACTTGCACCCAAACTTCCTCAGTCACCTTTTCCCTCTTACGGCTCCATGTTCCTCCGTCTTTTCTCTTTCTTTACTTACTCACTCTCTCTCTCTTTCCACCTCTTTTAGTTGCCAGACTTTTCCTTCCATACATTGATTATTAAAATGTGCTTTTTACGCCTCTGCGTGTGCTAATATGTTGAACCTGCAACGCGGCCCGTGCAGTGGTGGCGCTGTACGTTCCGCCTCAGCACTGCCGCTCCCAATGGCTCCAGTGAGCCGGCCGTTATTCAGTGGCTCTACCGTTCAGAGTACCAGACTTCTTCACTTCACCTTTTTTTTTGTTTTTTTTTGTTAGTTTGCATACATGTGCACATACGTGAGTGTGCATTTTAAGATATTTTGTTGTTTTTACTCGCTTAAATCTCCCCGGAACACACACACAAACCCAAAACATCGCATGTATGTCGACGAGCTCTGCAGCCACATCAGTACATATTTTTGTTAAACCACATCCCGGACCAGACTGTCGGTGCAAAACCTGTGAGAAACTGTCCTGAGGTCAGCAGGACTCAGTCCAGTGTCAAAAACATCTCAGTAAAACTGGGACAGTTACTTTCAGCTCCTTTTAAATGAAGCTTTGTAAGTATAATTCTTCAAATAAAGATAACTGTTAATTTCACACCTGCCCTTTTACTTGTATGTTTCCATGATAAACTTCATGTATTAATCATGTGAGACTGAAACACGACTTTAAAACTGATCTTTACATGATTAGAATAAGATGAAATGATCCTTTCTCGGTTTGTTTTTTTCCTCTTTATTGCTGCTCTTTCACTTCTGGATGATTTCAGCTTCTTCATTTCGTGGGTGATGTGTTAGATTTTATCTTTTTTATTAATTTAGTATTGAATACTTCTTAACATATTTTCAGGACTGTATTTTTCAGGTTTTCTAGAGTTTTTCCTGAAATTCTTTGGCCTACCGTCGAAGGTGATGGTGGTGTTTCGTGCAACTAAGCTCAAATTGGTCTGGTGGAATCAAAATCCGATCATTTAACTTTAAAACTTCACCTTGTTGTATTTTTCATGAGGCCTGAAGACAAAACTACCATCTGACTGGTAAAATCGCATCATTCATCATTCTTTTACGTTTTATACTTTTAGCGATTTTAGCTTCCATTACATTCAAGTCTTATAACTTTACAAACATCTTGGGACGATTATTTACAGAAGACTGAGTTTTAGATCTAATGTTTGTTTGCTGAAAGGATACATCATCTTTACTACAGTACTTGTTGCTCCATGGTTCTTTTATTACAGTTTTATTGGATCGGTCTTTCGTGCATCTTGGTGCAGAAGCCTCAGCCTGTCCTGTAGGAGAAGACTGCAGTCGTGTCCAAGTATCCAAACTAAAGTTATCGGGGAAGGTCTGTTTGGGTTACGTCCATCAGTGTCCCAGCTGGACTAACGATTCTGTTGCCATAGGCCCCTTAGACCCCCATCACACCATTTTCTTGGAGGAAAAGTCCACACAAAACCCCTTTTTAAAAGCACGCAAATTGTTGTTTTTATTCTTCCGTTTTCATTGGATTAAACGAGCGAGGTGTGATGTGTTAATTTGCTCTGGTTGGTGGATTTTGTTTCCTTCAGACAGAGCCAGGCAGCTGTTTCCCTCCGTTTCCAGGTGTTTATGCAAAGCTAAGCTAACTAGCCTCCAGCTGTAGCTTCATATTTAGTGAACATGAGTTTGATCTTCTGGTCCAAAATGTCTAATATTCCTTAACTGGACTGTGGAGGGTTTTTTGTCCAGGCTTTGGATGTTTTCGGGGATAAGCGCGTCTGAGTTGTACTGTGTTGCCGTTAGTGTTTTCTGTTTATAACCTGTGATAACAGTGACAAATTTCTCCCTCAAGGTCGATTTGAGAGACTAAATGATAGTCAAAGCCTCTGAATCCTCATTTTTGAGCCTCATCTCAAAACTCAGATTTAGTTTGAAGACCATTTCTTCCAGGTTTTGCTCACCGGTGCCAGTCCTTTAGGAGTCACTCCTCTAGTGTACAAGGCTACAGTACATGGTGTAAATACAGCAGAGCATCACTGTATCATATAAAACAGGCCGACACCGTCTGAGTCCGCCCCCCCTCACAAACATGTTACCATTACACATATAGCACACCCACTCAGTACAAGAAGAATATGATGATAATAATAATAATAATAATAATAATAATCATAATAATCATAATAATAATAATAACAACAACACTTTAGGTAACGTTGCTAACATTCTTCCCCCTCCGGTCATAGACCTGCCCCCATCATGTTGCCCACCCCTCCGTTAGCCTCATCCGTTTGACTGACGGGCTGTGGCGCTCCGCCTGACCGGACAGAGGCCGGAGCAGGAAGCTGTCGTTGCCGTGGTGATCCTCGCGCTCCTCACTGCCCTCGTACGAGCTGCCGCAGCTGGACGCGCTGTCGCCGGGGGACTGGCCCGGCTCAAGGGGGCCCCGAACGGAGGAGGGGTACCCGGCCGTGGTCACGCCTCCCCCGAGTCCTGTGCCGACCATGCCGATGCTCCGGTCCCGGGGAGGGGAGGCCGGCTCGGACTTGATGTGCAGGTTCTGATGGCCGGAGGTGAGGTTCAGGTTCGAGGTCTGACACATGTTTCTGTGAGACGAGGGAAAGTGTCTTAACCTGGACAAACACTCCCCAACATCATCTTAACTCACACTGCGTGTTTAAATCCTCGTTTCTCTTTTAGCCATAACATGAAAAATAAGACTCATTTGAAAGCAGACGTGTTGGGAAATGAGTGGAGCTGCAGTCTCCCTGTCGACGGGTCAGTCGACGCGCTCTTGTCAGACCAAATTCTCATTGGTCAGACAATCACCAGTGTTGCTTTCATGAGTTGAAAAGTGCTCAATCAACAGCCTTTCAGGATTAATCCATTATTTATATTACATGGTCGTAACATTCCTGTTAAAATAAAATATGAATGGGCCTTGCACTGAGCCTTGAGGAATCCCACAAGAAAGCTTCACTAATTCTGACCTAAAAAGGAGCCATATCACCTCTTAAGAGCAAACTTGTTGGTTTTTCAAAAAGTTGTGTCCCCTTCATGAGATCTGATGTCAGAGAAAACATGTTGTTTCACTTGTACATATTCTGCATCAGTGTATTCAAGTTCTATATCATATTATAGGCTCTTTAATAAGATGAACTTTCTGCCTAAATTTTTTTCAGCCTCTAGAAAATCTTTGAATTGTTTTCTAATGTGTAGTTTTTGTCATCTCTTCTGTCCCTTTTATCCTAAAATGTTGGTTACTGTTTGCAGGCGCTTACCCCATGTGTCCCAGCGCTGAGTGCTGCAGACTCTGTAGCTGCTGCTGCTGCCAGCTCGTCACCGATCCCAGACCAGAGCCCCCGAAGCCAGAGAGCGAAGACAGGTCAGTCCCGAGGGAGAACTCTGAGGAAAAGGCAGAGAAAATCCCCCTGATTAAAGAGATTCTGCTGGGGGGCGGCCTCCCGCTGGGGGCTGGCCTCCCACTGGCAGCGGCATCGCCCTGCGGTAGTCACCTGTGCCATAGGAGGAGCTGAGTGTGGACGGATACCCGCCCATCCCCTGTCCAGGCAGAGTCTGAGCGGCGATGGAGACGACGGGGGTGGACAGCGTCTGAGCCGTTTGAGAGTGGTTTATTCTCTGGTTCTGCAGGAACGGCAAGAAGGAAGAACATCTGTTAGTATGTCACTGCAGGGAGACGTTAGATTTAGAGATGGAGATAAAGGTTATTGGTCAGAAATTCCTCCTCCTATTGATGAAGTTTCAGCTGCCACAGGGAGGGGGAACGAAAAGTCATTTCCATTCATCTGGTCCTGATACTTTGAGCCTACTTTAAAAAGCCCTTAACTTGTGGTTCTCCTCCTAAACCAGGTTTAAGGTTGGAAAATTCATCCTGTCCCCAAAATGACAGTGTCATACAGTCAAACATGTTTAACTTAGAAAAGTAAAACAAGTGATACGAACATGTAAAGATACTCAGCAGTGAGTATCTCAGTTTTTATATCAGGTTATTAGAGTGTAAGAAGCCTTTTCGTGGCGTAACTGGAGTGTTTGTTTGTTTTCGTTAATCTGTCATCGGGTTTTATAAAATAATGTTTTGAATGTGAAAGTAAATCAATGGATTTAAATGTAGTGAAATGAAAATATAATTAAGTAGCGCTTGAGTAAATGTACTTAGTTACATTTCAGCACAGATGTCATACAGTGTAGACTCTGTATCAGCCTATTCCAGCTATTCTCTGAATCTACTTGACATTTCAACAGACCCCCCCCCCAAAACTCCATATTTAAATGGCTGCATCAGTCGAAAGGAACCAGCCACAATAACTTGTGCATCGTACCAGACAGCGTTGACAACTGGGAACTCTGGTTCTCTGGGTTTTTTTTTTTACTGGGAAAAGGACATTTAGCTTGTGTGCGTCTATCTACAGCACCTGGCTAAAGCTTTTGTCTTTTACACTACAGGCTCTTACACAGTCTACTTACCAACATAAGGTCAAAGTCCTCACACTGACAGGCAGCATTAAAGCACAAACTGAAATTATTCCGTGCAGTTCAACAAGCCCCTTAAAGGGAAATCAACACGATAAGAATGAAATAAGATCAAGGAAAAAACCGGCGGTGCAGTCGAGGCGGGGGGACTCACGATAGTCGGCATGTTGTTGCACTTGTTGGAGGGAGGCATCAGTGTCCGGAGGTCAGGCTTCCGACTCATGCTCATCGAAGGGGGGCTCTTGTCCTGCATGTGTTTGGTGACCGCTCCCGGTGACAGCAGCCCGGGGGAGGTGCAGTGGTTGCCGTAGCTGCCGTTTCCTGGCGACACACAAAAGCGGGGGTTTGTGTTTAAATGCATTTACATTTGAATCTCGTATGTTTTGCGGTGCTGAAATCAACAAATGTTTTAGTGATTTTTCTTGCTGATTATTTTCTCTGTCAATTGTTTGGCATTGTAAAAATGTCAGAAATTAGTGAAAAATGCTTATTCAAATTTCCTCCAATTCCAACCATCACTCCAAACCCTTAAAATTACGTTCACAGCCACTGACATTTAAGAAGCTGAAGCCGGAGACTGTTTGACATTTTTGTCTGAAAAATGACTGAAGTGATTCAGAGATGCTGAATGTGAAAATGATTTATGATCCTTGCGGTGGTGTGCCACATTGAACAGGCATTTTAATGGTTAAATAAAGGTGTACACTGTTTATATTAGGGCTATTACTAATGATGACTTTCAATAACAATTTTTCGATTAATTGTTTAATGTATTAAATGTCAAAATAGTTGAAAAAAAATGCTCAAGATTTTGAGTGAACTTGCGAATGTTTGAAAATTTACTTGAAAACGACAAAACAAAAATCTAATCATCAATTAGTCAATAAACTACTCGATTAATAGACTAATAATTTCAGCTCCATTGAGACTTTTTTTTTCAAAGGACGTTTAATGAATCTGATTTGTGGCTTCGGTTGATCGTCTCCGTCGCATAAAGAAAAGTGGGCTGACATTAAAGTGACGATTGTTCAAGGTGACACAATTTTCTCTGTAGCCAATGAAAATCTGAATTTTACGGGAATGTAACACAGAAAACTTGAACATCTGCACTTTGGCTTAATCTGCTGCTGTTTTCTATATCTAATTGTAATATTTGTATTTATAAATGTGCATTTTAGATCCTGCTGTGTGACTATAGATTGGTGCTATCAAAGTAAATTTCCTTTATGATGATAATAAAGTTGAAGTTGTAGAATGGCTTTCCAGCTACATCTGAACGGCCGTGATCCCTCTGTAAAAGCCTGATCTGGTGACTGGAGGTGAGTTTGATGAGTTTCAGTCTCACCCACACTGGAGACAACGGTGCTGGGCATCTCCGAACCCATCAGTCCTACGGAGACGAAGAAAACACACGCATACACTCGGTCAGATATGCAGGAGTAACGTTAGACGCGGGAGAATTATGTGGTTATATATAGATGTGTACCTGCGTCTCCGGTGCTCGAGGGCCGCTGAGGGGACATGCTGTTCCTCTGCAGGGAGGGGTGTGTGTGAGAGATGGGCAGCAGGCCATGGTTGCCCAGACCGCCCCCTATGCCCGGGTGGGAGTACAGCAGTCCGCCGGCGTTACTGCCCGGGATGGACACTCCCATGTCGTAGTTGGAGGGGGGCAGACCCTGCTGGGCAAACAACAGCATCGGCAGTTAACATAACGTGACGGCCGCGGAGACGATAGGCCTAGAGACCGCCAGCGCGGGGCCGAGGTGGACTTACGCAGATCCTCTGCCTGTTGATCATCAGGTCGATGTCTTCGTTGATTTTGCGATACTTGTCTTCGGACTCTGGGCTCTGGCCTGCAGAGTCGTCGGCCTCGATGTCGGGGCTGTCGCAGCCGTTTAAACCTTTCTTCCGCAGCGTCTGGTCAGAGGAAGGGAAAAAAAAAACATAAATAAAAAGGTTAACACACTCATAGATGAACTGGCTGAATAAAATCTAACCCTGCTCTTGGTTTACAAGAAAACCACCCTTTTATGACGGTGACCAAAACACAGAAACGACCTTAATCGCTGATTAATTATTTCATGTTTAAATACGACTGTGCATATGTTTTTAGACACTTTCCCATCCATCACACAGAAACGTCGGGAGGCGTCTGATCGGTCCCAGATTCGTCCTGCAGCAGGACAACGAGTCCAAACCACAACCAGGGACCGGAAGGACCAGGAGTCCAAGGGGGACCACATGAAGAGACAGAAGACACTGAAACAGACCAGGAGCAGGAGAACTGAGGCAGGTTCCCCAAGATCATTTAGAACAACCAGCAGCCAAGAACCTGAAAGACTTTCCCACTAATATGAAGGTCTCCACTTTACAAGGACCAGCAACTGTTTTCTTTCAAAGCAAAAAAAGGGTGCAGTGCATATTTCTACCAGGAGAGGGCGCCACATGAGCAGATATCCCAACGGGTGGCACAGACCTCCGCCTTCCTCCATCAGCCGAGATCAACGGACACAACGAGTCCGATCGGAGGCGAGCGTGATCAGAGGAACCGGAGGAGCCCAGGCGCCGCTTCTCTCACACTTTTTGTCTTTCTTGTGCTTTTTGTGTGAAAAGTGGAGGCGACTGTAGACGTGGACGTGTCAGACTGTCACACAGGTATCAGATGACGATGACGACGGAGAGGATGGCGTGTGAGTGTGAGCGTGTGCGTCAGTACAGTATGTGGTTTGGCTCTCGGGGGTCTGCTTCAGCACTTCACAACTCATTGGTCCAGTCCGTCACAGGCTGACTGCAGCGCGCGCACACACACACACACACACACACACAGTCACACACAGTCACTCACACACAGTCACACACAGTCACACACAGTCACACACACACAGTCACAGTCACACACAGTCACATCACACACACAGACCCACCGGGCTCAGCTGTCGGCCCGGTGCAGCTATCCCACTCATCCCAGTCATGTCCACCTGTTTTGCTTTAGAGAGAAGTGGTGGTGGTGGTTGGGGGGTTGGAGGTTGGGGGGTGGGGGGTGAGGCAGCTACCACCAATGCTAGCGTAGCTGCTGGAGGGATGGCCGTAGAAGGCTATTTTTTACTCCTGTGCTCTGCAGCGTTTCTCGTCACACCCACCCCCTAAAAAAATCTGTCTATCCGGCTCCTCTATTAAAACATAAAACCAACTCCACTAGCCTACTTTCCCCTCTTCACACACACACACACACACACACAAGCTCTTCTCGACATTGCTATTGTACACCCACTCCTTCCTTTTTCAATGAAAAAGAAAAAAAGCTCGCCTGCCAAAGCCAGAACAGTAGCAGTGAAAACACTCCCCCTCCTGCTTTTGAAGTACAGGAGTAAACCTGAGGGGTCGTCTGATGAATAAATGGAAGAGGAAGAGACAAACTTCTGGTCACAGATCTGTTTTCATTGTTTGTTCTTCTCAAACCTTTGTTTTGTTGTGATATATTGGATCATTTGGGCTTTGAACAGTGGCTTAAGTGGTTGATAAAATATTCAAAGTGAAGGTAAAGGTAACAATACTACTAAAAGTTACTAAGTACATTTACTCAACTATTAACTTCAGTACAATTAGGTACTTTGATTGTCTGAGTATTTCCACTTCCTGATAAAAACCTTATAAGATATTATAATATAAACAGTTTAATATTAAGTTACCAAACAGTACATAAAATAGTGAGAATTAGCAGCATTAAAATGTTGTTTGCTAATTATTGCACCTAGAATTATAATCACTTGTAATATATATAGTGTTATAATATATAATACAACACTTTGAAAGGAGCCAATCGGCGAAATGAACACTTTTAATTTTCTACTTTAATTGAAGTCTGCTGATTAAACTTCTTCATGAATGAGATGGTTTGACTTTTATTTGTAAACAGAGTATTTTTCTTATTTCATGATTATTTTTATTTACACTGGGCCCCAGTTACGACTGAAAAAGTAAAAACCAAGAGCTTTTATCCCTCAGAAAATTTACTGGAGCAGAGACTTTTGAATCAGCATGAAACTGAAGCACAAAGCACTTTGGTCCAGTTACTGAGTAAATATTCTCAGTTACTTTCCATCAGTCAACAGGAATGTGTGTGTCGGGGTGTGTGTCGGTCGGTCGGTCGCAATGTGTGCGTTTTTGTCGGGGTATGCGTGTGTGTTTGTCGGGATATGTGTGTGTGTATTTGTCGGGGCATGTGTGTGTGTCGGGGTATGTGTGTGTTTGTCGGGGTATGTGTGCATGTGTTTGTCGGGGTATGTGTGTGTGTGTGTTGTGTAGTGTGTTTGTGTGAATCGGGGCGTGCGTGTGTGTGTGTGTGTGTGTGTGTGTGTGTGTGTGTGTGTGTGGTGGCAGGTGGCTTGAACAGCTTCCTGGAGGTGCTGGAGACAGAGAGGGAGACAGCTGAGGAGGGAGGGAGGGACGGAGGGAGGGAGGATGCCATAATATCATACCAGCCCCCCCCCCCTTCTCCTCTTCCTCCCACATCCTTCACTGTTTTTCTTTTCCATCGATTTTGTTTTTTTAATGTTTCAGTATCGGTCGCTTCCCCCTCTCTCATTTTTCGTGGGTGGTCTCCTCCACCTCCTCCTCCTCCACCTCCTCCTCCTCCTCCTCCTCCTCCACTTCCACATAAGATGATGCCTCGAGTGCACCAGCGCGTGTATGTGTTTGCGGCGTGTGCCAGGGAACATGACATGCAGCTTCTACACCTTCCCACCACTACCGCTCCGGCAGCAGATGGAACTTCTGTCCAGAATTAGAGCCGCAGGTATTTACAGAACCAGACCTACGCGAAAAGCACAAAGACACAAGGAGCGGGAAGAACGATGAGGAGAACGATGAGGAGAACGATCCTCAGTGATGCTTTATTTTTACAGGTCCCTGCTTTTTACAGCTAATTTCCTGGAAGCCTTCCTCATAATTTCCTAAAAAAAAAATTAGCTGGTATTTAGCTGTAAATTACAAGAATATTTCCATGTAATTTGGTCCTAATTATAACGGAAAACGAGAGAGCGCGAGTCGCCACGGTTATTAAATTACTGCCTCTTATAATTCATATAATTTTAAGCATGAAGAATGCAATTGCGTAGTAGGTGAGTGAAAATCGGTTCAGAAATTGACACCCACATCCACAAGAGTGTCCTGGACAATCAGAAGTTCTGAATCTGGATCCTTTATGACTATGACTTTGAGCTGCCAGACGACACAGATCCACCTGGTGATCAGTAAACAGCGATTAATCTGAATGAATCATCAGTAGTTCACAGCACCAAGTATATTCTGTCTCTGGTTTTATCTTGACTATATTAAAGTTATTCCCGGGAACCTTCCTATGGATTTACACCTGCACACAGGTTCTGGGAAATCGCAGAGAGGACACAATCAAAAAAGGCGACGGTTTTATTAACGCTCTCCACTGGCGTTTAAAGGACAGTTAATCTGAGAGTCAGCTGCTGAAATAACAAGCGCTGAATGCCAACGTGAACTCGCCCTTGTCACGGGGTCAACATCTACGGCCGCGAGCCGTTCACTCACACACTGACTTTTTCTCCTTCTCAGACTCCGGTGGGGCTCAAAGAAGAAAAAAAAATTCTGAAAAATGAATCCAAATGTCTGTTTCAGAACTTTATGTCTGTTTCTACTTCTTCCCCCTGTCACTAATCATCTCTTGATCCCTCAGGTTTATGTGGTGGCCCTCTGGAGGGCCCCGAACCTCAGGTTGGGAACCAATAGACCAAACTATCTACCAGTACATAAAATAGTCAAAATGAAGTATTTCTTAATTTTACAACTTTAACTTATGTGAAGAATCTGAGGACTTCAACCAATGTGCATCATTACCATCAACATAAAGGAGCTGAAATAAATACACAGGAGTTACTGCAAACACTTAAAGGGCTTGGCTCAAAAACCACTGCGTCTCTAAGGACAGGACACAAACGAGTCCTCGCACCACACGGCCGAGTCCTGGTTCCCCTCTGGACCCGTCCCCAGATCGACGGTGGACGGGTCCAGAGGGGAACCAGGACTCGGTTACTCAGCCCCAAGCTGCTTCTCTTCCTATTCTTTATTTTCCTCCCATGGCTCACACAGTTATACACCCGCACACACACACACACACACACACACACACACACACACACACACACACACACACACACACACACACACACACACACACACAGCCCGTCACAGCTATTCTTAGCCATGTTCTGGGCTATTTTTAGACCACTACCAGTTTCCAGCCATTTAGCAGGGAGGGATCAGAGCCAACACAAAGGAACTGGACTTACTCCGAGAGCGTCGGCGGTGTGTGTGTGTGTGTGTGTGTGTGTGTGTGTGTGTGTGTGCGCCTGACTGTGTTGAGAACTTCATCTGTTTCTAATCTGAAACAGCATGGAGATGCAGTTTTACACACACACACACACACACACACACACCACAGGGCAGGCCAAAGCAAAATAGGGTTGACAGAGTAAAAGTGAGGAATGCAGAACTCCGATTTATAAATAGCAGTAAGGTTCCCAGGCTAAATGAACACAATACAATAAGCCGATAGTTATCTGGCCTGTACCCTCTGCGCGTGCGCGTGCACACACACACACACACACACACACACACACACACACACACAAATAGGCACATGCCAACCCGCCACATGGGGGGGGGGTGAGATGACCAAAACAAAGGAGCCTCTCTTCTGCTGAGGTCCTGTCTGGCCGATACTTTACTGGGGCAGAACCTTTTCACAGCCGTGTGGGCCCACTGTCACACCCCAGCCCCCACCTCACTCCAACCCCACCCTTTTTCTCCTGTTGCATGCCTCCACAAAAGTGAATAAAAGGCGTTGGATAAATCGATAAGTTGATCAACAGAAGATTAATAAGCAATGATTTAGTTGTTCGTTTTTTATGTTGTTTTTTCGTTCGAGTTTTTCATTGCCATCGTCGCCAATTTCTTGCTCATGGGGGAAATGTTGTGTCTCTGTAAATAATAACTATAAAGAGTCTGGTCCAGACCTGCTCTGTATGAAAAGTGTCCTGAGATAACGTCTGTTATGATGTGGCGCCATATAAATTTAAATAAAATTGAATTGAATTGAATTGAATTGAATTTCTTCGCATGCTGCAGCTTTTGAGAAATGACAGATGAAGGTTTGACTGAAAAATCTCTGGGTCATGGAAAAGTGGAACAAGTCAGCGTTAACTCCCCCTAAACATTTCATAACAGGTTCATAAGACACATTTTTAAAGGCTAAGTCCTTGTCAGCAATTCTAACTTCTCCTGCGAAAAACATGTTTTATAATATTCCAGCTGTGTTTCGCTATATTGTTTTTCATCATCTGTACATGCATCGGCCTCCAGTCACTGGTGTCCAAAGTAGTTGTTGATAGATGAACACTTAGAACTGTGTTATAAACCATCTATTAGTTTACTCGGCGCTTATAGCTGCTAAACAGTCTAGTGTTCAGCTTTTCACAATCTGTCACTACTTCCTGACGTGTCATCGACCAGGCGATTAAGGGAGAAAATCAACAGCAGATTAATCAGAAAAGAAAACGACCATTAGTCGGAGGAAAACCTGCAAAACCTGTTGCTCTTAGACACATTCCAAACTTTCCTTGTATTATTGGAAAAGTTCCATGAGTTTTGGAAATAATCTTATTTGTGTACTTTCCAAGAATGAGATGGAAAAACTGACTGCAAACATTTAAGCCTGGTGAGACATAAAGACTGGAAGCACATTCACAGTGAACAACAATTTATATCTAGTTTTTTTTTTTTTTTTTTAATCCATACTGGAGCAGACACATTAAAAAGCTTTTAAACATTAAATTTCATGGAAAAATCAATTAATTTTGCTAGAATGGCCACAATCAGTGAAGTATTTTGCAGGGTTTAAAGTAAATAGGCACGAATCTCATCTCATCCGCTTCAGCCTCAGTGAACTTTGACATGCAAACCAACAGTAAACAGTCCAAGGCTCTGATTTAAAGGAGAACAGAACCACACTAACGGCTCCCCCTGCTCCCAGTCTTTCTGCTAAGCTATGCTGAGCACGCCATGACTCCAGTTTTTGTAACTAATGTGAGAGATACGACATGAGAAAGACATGAGATCGAAATCTTTCGTTCCACCCCAGCCTCAGGGGTGAGGCTTTGTTTCCCTAAACGCCAAACTGTCCCTTTAAAATCCCAGCCACTAGTAAGCCAGGAGCAGCTCCGGCACGCTAAGCTGGTTTCCAGCGCCACTCTGGCTCAACGGGTGTGACCTTGGCATGGCCGCGGTGGCGCCACGCTGTGCCGCGTTTCGTTGCCTCGCAGTGAGAGGTTACGCATGCCTCTCAAAGACTTCTATCCCATCTCGTCATCCAGGCAGAGAGCAGCGAGGTTAAGCTTGGTGCGTTGGCTGGGAATCAACTGGTATCAGCAAACACGGACAATCACAACCTTTTGCCTCAGTTCAAGGGTGAGGAAGACTGCAAGATGCGATTGAAAGCTCTGAAGGGAGCCAGTGAATGAGTTTAATTAATTGATTTATTTTTTTTACATTTTTTACCATTTCCAAGGCCTATAATGAACATTTTTTCTCAAGCATTACAGCCATCTTTACAAAATATTATTATATTAAATAATCCAATGTCTAATCTTTACCAAACAATAGAAATTCAACATTTTTTATATATTATTTAGTACAAAACTGGCTCTTTTCTCTCAAAGTAAATTTTCTACGATCAAATCTCCACCACAACCTGAAGAAGGCGAGAGAAGGTTATACACTAAATAAATAAACAAAAGTTGCATTTACTTTACAACCTTTTGGCATATAGCATTGCGCTAGCCACACAGTGCTAATACAGACTGTATATATAGACTGAAGTTACGAAATCTCCCTGCCAGCTCAGCTACCAGACAAATAAAGCACATTCAAAACTCATCATACCAATGCCAGCTGCCTATAGCAGGCGGTTATCTTCCAGTATTAAGTTGCACCTGTCAGCGGAACATACCCGGTCTGCTGTTTTTATGCACCACACAACACCAACATACGCCGCCACCAAGGGCTGCCACCTTCCAGCGGAAAAAATGGTACGTGCCGGCGGGGCTACAAAGGGCACGTGGACGCCTGATGGACGCCGGATCGAAGACGGATGGACGCTGGATGGACGCTGGATGGGCGTCGGCGGCGACAACGCACCAACCGGTCAAAGCAATGTGTAGCTGGGAATGTACACATGATACAACAGTCTGCACACGGGCATTGTCTGCCAGTGAGACAAGGGTGATGCACTGTTTATAAGTGGCAGGCGGCAAGTGGCATATGATGATCGATGGAGGAACGTGTTGGCGAGGGGGCGGCGGGCGTCGGCGAGGGGGCAGCGCATGACAGAAAATGAGCAACATGAGGGTTTATAAGAGACTTCAGCACGCAACACATTAGCAATCCAGCTGCAAACAGCGGCCATGCGACCCACAGACATATGTGTCAATAACCGATTAACTGATTTGGTTTTCAAATGGGACAATATGATGCTTTCCTGTGTCAGAGTTTCTGGACTTTTGGTTGGATGAAACAAAACCTCCAAATATGTCAGAATATGCTCCAGCAAGATTTAATAGGCATTTTCACTGTTTTCTGATATTATGTGTAGAGATAGATTAATTTATAGAATATAATAACAAGCACAAGAATTAAAAATTGAGAACAATTTGTTAGTTGCAGCCCTAGATGTATATCACTAAAACAAGAGGCGCATGCCTTCAGCCACTTTCCAATCCTGGTATCATTCCTGTTATATTTAGAAAAATCTCTGTAAAGATTTAACAATTCATTTAATGTTTAAGAAAAGTAATGTTGTCATCAGAAAAAGCATTAGTGTACGAGATGGGAAAGATTACGGACATAAAATAGTTTGCAGAAAGGGGGAAGTAATGGACCGAAAATACTCTGGAACTTACACAACATAACTAAACCAAAGGCAGCAAAACAGGACAACTTTCCTCTCCTCAGTTTTAAACACTTGGCGACGGCGAGCAGAGACCAACAGGAGCAACAGGGAGGAGATGAGAGGATGAGCGTTATCTGAACTCGCAGGAAAAGGAAACTGGAGGGTAGCGGTGGAGGAAATGTCGTACAGAGGGGGCACGGTGGACCCGGACGCGGTGACAGCAGGGGCGGCAGTAAATAACCCGTCCAGCTCGGGCCATGTCTTCGCTGCAGGGATGGAGGGGCTGCCCGGGCAGATTACAGTAACGAGCTAAACAGGATTGCGGCGGATTACAGAGGATTACAGGGCATGTAAGCCTGGCTCTGACGGGGGTTGGCCAAGAGGCCATGTGGTGGGCCGCGTGGAGGGTAAAAAAAAAGAAAAGAGGAAAACTCAGGTACATACAGACACACAGGATGTACATGTGAACACAATGAGCACACAAACACACATGGGCTCAGAGCAGCACCCCCCCCCCAGTCAACACTGATGCTATTGAACCTGTTCCAAAAGAAATTCTGAGCTGCAACTCTACCGAGTCTGATGCAAACAGAAATGGATCGGAACAACACTACGTCTCCGTTGGATACGGCCCGGGTTGGAAAGGGTTAATGGTCCAGCCGCGCTCCTGCCAAATTAGCAAAAATATAACTCCAGTCCCTGCAACAAACCCTCACTGTTACCAATAACAAAGGTTTTTACACCTACAATCCATAGTATTTTTGCTAGATGCCTCATCAGCCCCCCCCCGCCTTTATTTTTTATTGAATCAGGGGTCAGAGCAGCAGTAGAAACTCCTGCTGACTGTTGCAGCAACAGGCTCCTGCCTGGTCTTTGACTTTTGACAGCTTAAGTTTGACCTTGGTAACACGGTGTGCTTAGCGAATGTCCACAGAGTGTGTGTGTGTGTGTGTGTGTGTGTGTGTGTGTGTGTGTGTGTGTGTGTGTGTGTGTGTGTGTGTGTGAGTGTGTGCAGAGACGTGCACTTGCTATTGTGCTCTCCTAACACTATTACATAAGTCAAGGCAGTACAAGGTTCAGTAGAGTTCAAACTGTATTGCCCAGCACTGATGTGGCGCTGGTGCACACAGACGCTGTCGTGGGTCTGAATCCCACCTCTGACAAGCAGCTGTGACACTCATCCAGTTTATGAATTATGAATTATCTATACATCTGACAGTTTATTAGTAGACCAAACCAGGACAAACCAGACCTGAGAACAAGAAGCAGACTTTTAGTCTACACATTTCTCTGTGAGAAAAACCTAATTAAAATTAAGACCACCACTACTGGTATACAACAAAATAAAAGAATTAAATGTGGACTCTGAAACATTAGATCGCCCCCCAGTCATATTAATACTCATATTCCCAGAGACACCGGCCAAGGAGGTGGAGTCACAGCCAATTTCAACTCAAGCCTGTTAATTAACCCTAAACTTAAACCCTCAGTTATAACTCATTCAAAACCCTGATTCTCAGTCTAACACATCTAACCTGGAAAACTCAATGAGAATGAAACTCTATAAAAGTATATATTAAAACAAACATAAGCAAACAACACAAAAACTTGAAAGGATATGGCGTCTAACCAAACTGGAACGATCCCACTTAGCCTGGCATGACAGTCTTAAATCTACAGGAGGACCTCAGCGATGCCAGAGCAGCCTATTACTCATCTTTAAAGGAAAATAAAAACAACCTAGGTTTCTTTTCAACGCTGTAGCCAGGCTGACCAAGAGTCATAGCTTGATTGAACCGTGTAGTCCTATAACTCTCAGTGGCAATGATTTCATGAGCTTCTTTAAGGATAAAACTCTATCTAAACTATCACAGACCAAATTCACCTCCTCCTGCCCTCAACTGGAGCTGATTTGTCCTCAAACACAAGAACCTTAGAAGCAGCCGTAGAACCTGACACATACTTGCACAGTTTCTCTCCCATTGTCCTTCTCCAACTAACTTCAATGATCTCTTCATCTAAACCTGCTCATGGGAGAAATGTTGGGTCTCTGTAACTAATAACTATAAAGAGTCTGGTCTAGACCTGCTCTGTATGAAAAGTGTCCTGAGACAACGTCTGTTATGATATGGTGCTATATAAATAAAACTGAACTGAATTGATTTAAACCATCTACCTGTCTCTTAGACTCCATCCCAATCAGGCTGCTTAAGGAAGTTTTACCCTAAGTTAGCACTTCTCTACTAGATACAATCAATCTGTCCTTATTATCAGGCTATGTACCACAGTCTTTTAAAATAGCTGTGTTTAAACTTCTTTTTAAAAAGCCTTCCCTCAATCCAGATGTTTTAGCCACTATAGACCCATATCCAACCTTCCCTTTCCCTCTAAGACCCTTGAGAAAGTTGTCGCCAACCAGTTTATAGGCATCATAGCACAGCACCGGTTAAAGCTACGAATTATCTTCTAACCAAATCGGGATTTGTATTTGTACTTGTATTGTCTGCATTCAAAACTTGACCATCACATCCTGTTAGAGAGACTGGAACATTTAATTGGCATTAAACAACCTGCTCTAAGATGGTTTAAGTCCTAATTATCGGATCAGTTTCAGTTTGCACAAGTTAACAATGAGTCCTTCATGCACGCAAAAGTTTGTCAAAGAGTTCCACAAGGTTCTATTCTTAGACTAGTTCTATTCACCTTATATTGGCTTCCTTTAGGTAATATTTTTAGGGAACACTCTTGAACTTCCATTGTTATGCAGATGATAACCAATTGTATTTGTCAATGAAGCCCAATGAAACCAATCAGTTAGCTAAACCAGCTGGGGGACTTCCCATGATGCACTGGGCTCCCCTCTCCCTCTCCACCTGTACACATTCATATTCCATCAATGCAGTGCATGAATGTGTACGCGTACTACTCACATCGACGATGTCGGAGTTGGTCCTGCTCTCGTGGGGCTCGTTGTACTCGGTGTACTTGAGCAGAACCTTGTCCATGTCGGTGCTGGCGTACTGAAACAACTTGTTGGTGCTGTTGAAGATGATGAGGGCGATCTCACAGTCGCACAGCACGCTCAGCTCGTACGCCTTCTTCATCAGACCGAACTTGCGCTTTGTGAATGTCACCTGGAGGAAAAATAAACAGATCCAGCATCAGATCGACGTCTTACTTTTACAGCAAAGTCTTTGGTTCACGACCAAACACCTGCATAGTAATGACATTCCCATCAGCCTCAGCTGGACTTTGTGTTTAGTGCCCATTAGCAAATGCTAACTCACTACCACTTAAACTAAGAGGGTAAACATGGAATATATGAATATAATAATCATCATATAATCCGGATAACTCAATTATCCACATATGAAGAACTGGGGCTCAATCTCAGCAGGCATAACAAGAGTTTGAAAAACAATATATCAAAACTGATGATTGTTCCAAAGTAGCTTAAACTCAATAAACACACTGGTACTGTATGTTCCTTCGAAGATATCGTCACACTCCTCTTTTTAGTTTACACACAAACACATGCTCACACACACACAGGCACAGCAGCACTGGTTTACCATCATAAGGTCCAGAGAGGGACTGTGAAAGGGTCAGTGCTGCCCCAGTGCTACGGGGTCAGGAAGCATATGTGCCTGCATTTCCTGTCATAACAGGAAGAGAGGAACCGCTCCCCCAGACAGGACTTGTTTTGTGCATGTGTGTATTCACATGTGTGTATTGTGTGTGACAACGCACACATGCAAAATTCCCATTGACAATATGGTCTTTTTACTCAGGCATCATATTTTTTTTTTGTATTGACAGACTCACATACAACCCACCCCCCCCAAGCCAGACAGCTTGTGAGGATCATATGACATGATATCACCAGTTTGAGGAACTAAAGTGTGTCTGTATGGGCTGGTATTGTGTGTTGGGAGTGTGAGGGAGGAAGAGCCAGTGAATGAATGTGTGCGTTTAACCCCCCCCCCCGACATGGGCGATTTGACACGGCTGGCTTCATGTATCTGTTAAACTGATGTGTGACTTCTAAAAAAAATCTGCAGCAGCCGATTAACAGAAAGAGCCGAGGGCTCACGGCAAAACATTTAGCGCCTGGTGCGCGACAGGAAACGGCATCACTGCGTTGGAAAACTGCGATGAGTTGAAAAGTTTGATGATATAAAAAGAGGAAGAGCGTTTCCTGTTCTCTCACTTGCTGCCTCGCGGTTGGTTTTTTGGAAAAAGTTTTATTGCCGTAGACTTAATAAATGACAATCGCAATAACGAATAGATCCCTAAAATAATTATTCACACTAGTTCCACCATTTATTAGACACTGAACCCCCTTCCACAAACCATGGCCTCCCGAGGCCGGTTGTTTCGCTGATCCCCATCTGGTTGGAGCCCCCCTCTGTTCGGCCGATCCACATGTGGAACTTTTTACCCACGGAACTCAAAACGGATGGTGGCTGGGATCATTTTGGACTTGAATTTAAACAAATTTTACCGGGAGGCGCTTTCATTGTCTCGTTGTTTGTGTCTTGCGCTGTTTTGAGTTTGTTTTCTGGTGTCTTGTCTGAGGCCAAACACTCTGAACTCCAGGACTGCGTTCGCGGCCATCAGCTTGGTTCTTAGACAGCCTGTGATGGCACTGTGCATGGGGCCTTTACCTCGTGCTGCTGCTGCTGCTGCTGCTGCCTTAACGCTCATCTGACACATTAAATTTAGACATGTATGGTGTTGAAAGTGCCGTGAACATGTTAAGAGCACCGACCTTGGAACATTACCACTGTGACTCTGATGTACTAGGGATCTGGGCCATTGCATTTACAGGTGCGTGTCTGAAAGGTGTCTGGCTCTCTGTGTGCTTACATGTCTGTTCCGTTCGTCCATAATCCGCGCTATCTGAATCTTTTTTCTCCCCATCTTGGTTATTTTGTTTTCCTGTTGCTTTTCCTGTCTCGCTCACAAACGTCTTCTTCTCCGGCTCCTTTGTTTGACTTCCAGGCCCTTGAAGGTTTGTTTGTTTTTTTTCCCACTTTTCAATCCCAAACTGCTGGCAGGTTCCTGCAGGAAAAAAACAAAACAAAACACCACCACCACCACAACATAGTCATTAGTTATTGGTTATAAAAATTTTGAAAAAGCATAATTCCCAGTCAAGTACAGAGGCCCACACATGGACAAGAGGGAGAGAGATAGTGTCGCACTCGAGGAGGTGGCGTGTAAATATCGCACCATTTACAGGCAAATAAAAACGACACAAGGCTGCAAAATCAAAGGCTCAGACCGAAACAAGCATGAACATCGCATCTAATTACCAAAAATTGGAGCGTGTGCGGGTATCATGGCAAGTTGTGTTGCACAGTTTAACCGCCATGCACGCATGGACAGGCAACACGTTGTCTGCTCACATACCCGTCCATTCAGTGCCGCCGTATCCCCCCCTCCGACACACCCACGGCCCCCAGCTTCCTCAGGGGGTTACCGTATGCTCGGGAGGAAGTGAAACAACCAGGCGTGTCGGAATGCAAACGATAAAGGGGGACGAGTTTTTGGCTGTGTCGGACGCTCTGTAGAAACATCTGGAGGTTTTGAAAGAAAAAAAAAACACATTTGAAGACGGGAACTTTGTGCTTCACTTCTCGCCACAGACCTTCCTCTCTGGGCGTAGCGGAGACGGGACAAAAACTGGATAAAAGCACAGGTCCTTCAGATGTGTTTGTTATAATTGATTTATACCTTTATATTCAGCGACAGTAGTTTAAACAGATCATTAGTTCATATTTAATTCACACACAAACCATTAAAAGAAAAAGAATCTAGATTTATCAGTGCAAATTTTTGGGATAATGATGAAGTAACGATATAACGCACCTGGAAGAAGAACTTATTTTCTTACACGTGAAAATGTGTGTTACACCATGGGGACACACCTGTGCACAGGACTAGCAGTTCATGCAGCATGTGTGTGGGAGTGTGTGTGTGTGTGTCTGTGGGGGGGGTTATTGAGCGTGCCATGTGACCCATGTCCGCTCTTGAAGTGGAGCTTAAGAGCTTGGGTCGCAGGGTTAACGGGATGTTCACACACAGACGCACACAAACACAAACAACACACACAGCAGGTTTTCCTGGCAGCTCTCCGCCATCATCATGGCGGGGCGAGAAGGAAGGAAAAAAAAAAGGTGAGCTCGCTCTGAGGAGGTGGCGGCCCTCTGGCACGCGGGAGGAACCGGAGAACCACTGCGGCTCTCCTTAATGTCACCAAACTTCCTCAGACATGGCTCTTCAGCTTTGTCTCCCTCGTCTCCCCATCATCATCATCATCATCATATGTAATTGACATTTTCGGTTTCCTTGATTCACTGTTTGGTCGACAGGACGTCAGATAAATGTTCATCTCAGTTTCTGTCTGCAAAAGTCGCATTTTGTCCAACCGACGCTTCAAAGCCCAAAAATACTCAGTTTACTCTGATGTAGAACAGGTAATAACAGCGGATCCTCATGTCTGAGAAGCTGGAACCACCAAACTCACCGATGAGAATTGCACCAATTGCGCCGATCGACTAATTGATTAATTGACAAATTGTTTCAGCTCTGTTTAAAAATGCTGAAGCCCTGATCCAGACTCGAGCACTTTAACAGCGGGAATCTGCTGATTCCAAGTCCAAAGCCAAACATGTATTTACTCTAAATGTTGTAAAAAAGATGTAACGGACACGTCAAAGCGACGTTGAACCTCACACAGCCTATTTTCCCACTGACTTCATCCGAATACCGAAGGACCTGGAGCAAAAAACATGATGCTTACTGGATCAAGGTTTAAGAGGAGAATGTGAATCCTGACACAGTCAGCTGAGACGTCCCACTCAGTTCAAGCTGTACGAACAACAGAGACAGCCCCCCCCCTAAGCGATGCACAAATGATCTTCAGTTGAGAATCAACACCTGCAGCAGAGACAACTTCAACCAGACAACAGATACGCTTCATTCCATCTCGTTACAGCGTTACGTCCTAAATTAACGTTAATTAGCGACAGCACATGTGTAATTTTCACTCTGACAGTTCAAAGCCAATGGCCAGCTAAAAATGAGGAAGCTAGCTGAATGTTTTGCACTGGGGATTTTCGCTAATGAAGAGGACTATTAAAGTTAAAAAGATTATTTTGCCATCCTTGGTGTTGACGGCAGAGCTCAGTAAAGAAAGAACCAGAGCTTGATCAGCTTTTTATTTTCGCCCCTTTTAGAATTTGCCGGATCAGCTTCGGTACGGTTTATTATGACCGGTCTATTTTTGACTCTTAATTTATGGCCGGCAATTTAGCAACACGCCATTCGATGCATTCAATGGTCTGTCCCTGCTATAAAGTAGTGTTCATTGTTAGTGGAGGAGTCTGCGTCTCCCTCGTGGGATTCGAATCAGGTAGAGAAACCAGCAGGGTCACGGTAAAAGTAGCCTATGCATTAAAAACAGACGTACGAGGCGCTTCTTCCTCTGTCGCGTCTCAGAGGAAGCTGTGGATGCACCTGTCACTTCGAGAGGAAACGTGGGAAAGGTGGGCGGAAAAAAAAAAGAAAAACACGTGTGCTGTAAACAACAGTAACCACAGGTGACCACAAAGTAAACCAGCACTGAGGTACTAGAGGACGAGTTTTCGTTGGAACACTTTGAGTAGTTTATGTATAACTGAACAATGTAGCCTCAGTAAAGAGAAGGTTTTTTACCACAGGTCTGTTGTCTCAGGCCGCGTCGGCTTGAGCAACGTGGACCAACGAAATGAGAGAATCTGATTCCCTCGGAGTCACAGATGCGCCGCAGTTTCCATAAACTGTTAAAACCACAACAGTGATTCAAACGGTCGCTCCGGGTGACAAGTTCCTTCGTCATCAGCGCATGTGGCCGAGGTTGAATCCATTAGTCAACCGATCGGCTCGTCGATCGACAAGACACGAAAGATTAAAGTCGTCTAAGGGATCTTTAAAAAGAAAAAAGGTCAATCTTTCCCGTTTCCAGCTGCTCAGTTGTGAACATCTGCTGCTTTTCTCTGTTTTACGTGACTGTAAATTAAATTGAACCCTCAGTTTTACACTGTCTGGAAACTTGCTGATGGACATTTCTTTTATTTCCAGTATTTCCTGACATTTTAAAGACTAAAACCTCAATCAGTTCATCCAGGGAATCGGCAACGAATCAATCAATAACAGCTATCAGTAGCTGCAGCCCTGATAATCTTCGCCGCGTCTCTCTCCTCTGTTTTTTTCAGATCCCTCGTCTTTGACACCAGGAATGTATGAGAATGAGCCGACAGCTTCTGACATTAAGACATAATTGATGTGTTTTGCCGCGGCGAACCAATTTGATTAAGCGGAGCGAAGCGATACTATCGAGATCGTCTGCGGCGAGCAGCGACATGCCAGCCCGGGGGAAGCGTTACACGAATATCTGGAGCCTGAGTCACTCGGCCCGCGGGCCCGCCTCGCTTCAGGAAAACAGCACAAGGATCAACACGGTTTAAATTTAGAGCGCTCGCGGACCAGCGCACTCAGCATGTTGTAGTAAGGAGGAATTTAAGGCCAAGCGGAGGCGCGGGACGCTGAGATGGGAAGGCTTCGAATAAAAAAAAAAAAATGGTGCTTGAGCGGCGAAGGCGAGCGCTGCAAATGTGGATGTGATTCAATGCAGGGTTTGATCCTTTGCAGGATGACAGCAAATCTCCACCCAAATCGCCCCCCCTTCCCTTTCCCACACACCCACGCACACAAACCTCCCTGCTATTTATAGACACCATGTAACACAGAAGGACTCCAAAAATAAAAGAATGAACTTTTTACCCCAAACAACAATACGACTGGTTTCTGGTTCACAGACAGAGAGAGCGACTGTTGAGCAGAGGAGGAGATGGAAATCAGCCATCTCACGCAGTCCTCAGCGCCCCCCCCCTCACTTGCCAATTATTTTCCAACAACCTCGGAGAGAGAGAGAGAGAGAGAGAGAGAGAGAGACAGACAGAGAGAGAGAGAGAGAGCCTGTGTAAATGTGTGTGTGTATGTCAGTGATGGAAGAGGAATTTAGATCCTCTACTTGAGTAAAAAATAAATAAATAAATAAATAAATAGATACCGACCACACTGTAAAAACTGTCTCGTGCAAATAAAATCCTGAGTTATAATAATAATAATACTCCATTTTTTAAAGTATCAAAAGTAAAAGTATTAAATGAAGGGAAGTGGTAAATCTAAATAAACAGGATTATCATTATTATTATTTCGTGTGATAATTGTGAGAAATGGCCGTCACGGTTACCCGTGGCGGGAGGCGATGCCTTCGGACGTTTTGTTTGGCCCAAACTTCAGCGTTGTCGAGTTTCATTGGAGTCTGTGGCGAGGAAAAGCCGCAAATCGAAGCCGAGAGCATGAAATGTCTGGAATTTTTTTTTCCCCCTTGGAAAATGACGCAAGCGATCAATCAGTTAATCAAACGGTTTCGTGATTAACAGGTTAATTGCTTAGACCCCGACTGTGTGGTTTGTGTGTGAGGTCGACAGTTACCACGACTGTCAGGTAAACGTGGCGGAGTAAAAACAACAGTATATCCCTCTGAAGTGAGGTGAAGTAAAAGCATCAAGTTTCCTGAAGTGGAAAGTACAAATGTGTCAGGTCCGCGCTCAGGTACTGTGACCCCCCCCCAGGCCACTTTCAGGAAACCCGATGTTTGATCTCTTTTAGATCTACCCGGAACCAAAACGCTGCATCGATAAAAAAAAAGAAGAAAACAACAAAAAACCTGAGGAGCTGAGCCAGCGGCTACTCCTGCCCAAACGTGGCGAATAAATGTTTCAGGGCTATAAAAAGGCAGCGGAGCACCAGGGCTGCGAAAGCAATAACGGATCAAATGGCCACGTGTAATGCAAGAGGTGTCTGAGGGACGAACCTGCAGGGAATTATCAGCCATTGTTTTCAATTGACATTCCACAACTTTATTGTTTAGGGTCGTTCTCACCGCTGGCAAACCGGTTCTAACACCCCCCCCCCCGAGTCCACATCCACGACAGACCCAGTCAGAGACCAGCTGGTGAACATAGCGGAGCATTTAGCACCTAAAGAGCCTGAGGTTTCCCTCTGGAGTTGGTGGAGGAGACCAAGCACAGAGCTAAAAGAAGAGGGAGTGCTGGACTTAGACTCACCAGGTGGATTCGGAGACCAGATCCAGGATCCGTGTCTGCTCAGTGTTGAAATAAGACACTGTTCACCGCTTCACCGTATCAACTTTGTAAGCAGATTAAAAGTCAATTCTGTGTTTAAAGCTCATTCCACTGGCTCCAGGCGATTAACCAGCTCACTTCTCTTTAACTCCACACCCCCGGATTTTCTTCCCACTTTTAGAAACAAAGAATTCACGTCAGCTGTCATACTCCCCAACACCTGGAAACACCTGGAATCAGATGCCGATGCTGAAAACTCATGGAGTTCCCCCTTTGGTCCGGAGCCGTTCCATTCATCTCAGCTCGGCAGGAAGACTCATCAAAGCGATATTACACTGCATTACCGGGCAAAATTCGTGTAAATCTGACAAATAATCAAGGGTAATTTTATCTTTTATGTCAAAAAATAGTAAGAAAAATAAGAGAAATCCCCCCGGATGTTCAAAGTCATGAGCTCTAAATGCTTGGACCAACAAACATCCCAGAAACCAGAAGATAATCACTGTCATAGGACAAAGAAACGCAGAAAATTGTTACATCTGAGGAGCTGGAACCGGCAAATATTTGACATTTTTTGGCTTAAAAACCGGCATAAACACTTCAGCCTAATTGTCTCAGCTCTAGTGTGCGTGGTTGGGGGGGTGTTTTCTTACTGAAGTCATATCACATTCACATAATTTAGATTAGATTTAGATAATTAAAGGCCTGAAGACCTTTTAACTGACCCTCCTCACACGCTGTGTGCTCTCGGCGAGCATTGGCAGGATTTGTGAAAGATAAACGGCCGCAAATAAACCGATTTATTATTCATCACGGCAACACAGATAATCCCGGTGATAAAGTTGTGCAATTTTGGTGCAAAGATAAACCCCCTTTTTTTCCCATTGCAAAAGCTCTTTACGGCCGTTTGACCTACATGACGATCAGGAGCAGCGCGAAGCAGGCGTGTTCTCCGGCCGCCGACAGGTGTTTGGCTTATAGGTCGTCCTCCGTCTGGGGAGGGGGGGGGGGCAGCCCGCCGCGAACCGAGAGGAGCGTGAAGTGTATTAAATGGAGAATAGCCAAACTGGCAGTGTAGTCTGAGGCATCCAAACCTCCGTACAGCCGAGTGTTTGCGGCCCCACATATCAGCGTTTATAGATTTACATGTCTGTGGAAGTAGAGCCGCCCCGAACGGAGGGCTTTTCAGGTCGGTGCGAGCGCTCAGGACTGGAAGCTACTGGACGCCTTCCTAAGACTTTCAAACGCGCAGTGTTTGGAGGCGCGATAGGAGGCGGAGAAACATGACAACGGCGTTTCAGGGTGCCTCATCAACTTAAAAAAAAACAAAGCCGGGCGGGGTTACCAGTCGGAGTCCCTTTTAAGGTCTGAGACACGGCCGCAGGAAACCCAATCCGACCCGTGCGGTCCGGTTAGGGACACCCCTCTATAAGCGGTGGGTGAGTCAGTCCGTGGCACCAACGCCACATGCTCGGCATAAGCGACTGATATCACAGGGACAACTGTGGCGTCTCGCGAGGGTAAAAGCCTCCGTCTGCGCAGATGTCTGACCCGCCGGAGACCAACCGTCCTCCTTCCCTTGGTCCAGAAACAAAGAGCACGAAATCATACAAAAATAAGAAGTGAAGATCAACACAAATTTACTCTTTTAGTTCTTTTTTTTCTTTTAAATACCCCCTTTTTTAAGCCAAAAGCCAAGGAGCCAGTTTATACAGAGGAAAGTCTGTTTAATTTTTTCAGCTTAATACAGTTTACAGCCTTTATAATGGGTGTTATATTTATACACCATATAATATACTGCAATATTTCAGAGCTGAAGCAATAAGAGCCAAAATCGATCCACAGAAAAGTAATTATTTCTAATATTATTTTTCCATTTCTTGAGCGACGGGACTGAACAGGGATGCAGACTGAAAACAGTCCTCAGTGAAGACGACGCAGGGGGCTGTCCTGGGGGGGGGGGGGTGCGTCAGGGGCCAACTACTTGATGAAAGTTCAGGCTGAATCACTGGTGAAAGGAGGCGGATAAAAAAATCACAAGCTCAGCATTTCCTACAAAAATTCCTGGATACAGCCGAGAACAGAGCAATGATAAAACACCGCTCCAGGTAAAGTGCGCTGGATTAGGACCTGCCCCCCCCAACCACCACGGGCCCTAGAAAGTTTACTCTATTCTCCACATAATTCACAAATACATTAGAATTTGAGGCACTCAAGTAGAACATCCCCCACAGGTCCCCCATCCTCCGTCCTGTGGCCCCGGGTCTTGGCTGAGGGCCCCGTCTCAAAGGTTGGCTTTAATACCTCTTTCTTTCCCCTTTACTTTATGTCAAGCTCTTTGGTTGTAGAGTTGTGTTTAATCAAATTGGTTCAATGTCAAGTTATTAACACAGAAACTTGAGGCAGAGTCACATTGTTCCAGAGAACAGTTCATTAGTTCCCTTATCAATATGTCTGACAGTTATTTTACAATCGATCTTTTAGCAAATGAAATTAAAGATAAACGTTAAAATGCCGCATTATTCACATTCCAACTGGTTAATTGAAATATAAAAATTTGGAGTTTACACAAAACTGAGAAATTTAAAAATATTCACATTCGAGAAGCTGGATCCAGTTAAAAAACCCAAAACAAAACGAAAGAGCGCCGATCAAAACACCGATCAATAATCAAAATTTCTGCCTCATCAGCTCCAGAGACCTGGTCGGTTTCCGACGGGGCAGACGGGTTATTCCAGCCGTTCTGCAAAGAAACACCGTGGAAACCAGCGGATGAATGAGCGTCCGCATGGACCCGCTGCACGGGCCGGTGCCCGCCGACTCCCGCACCGGCCGCTTCGCTTCTCTTACCAGGTGTTGCCGTAGAAAAGAAACGCACCCGCGCTCCCGCTCCTCGTGTGGCCCCGACGTCCGTGGCAGAAAAGTTCCCGACTGTTCCCACCGGGTTCTGCCGGTGGTGGTGGGGGTGAGGGCGGGAAGGGGGGGCGACCGGGAGTCGACCGGTCCGCGGCTCCGAGCCAAGCCTTTCAACCGAGCTGCAGCTCCGGGCTGCGAACTGAGCCACAGCCGAGACACCGACCCGGAAGATCTGGGAGTAAGTTCCGCGGGACTCGGGGACTCGGGGACTCGGGGACGCGGAGACCGAAGCTTGTTTCTGTGAGGAACAAGATCCGCGGACTTGAGGGAGTCTTGGTGTGTGTGTGTGTGTGGGGGGGGGCTGAGCCGCCTCTGTTTGTTTCCTGTTGTTTATCAGTCAAATGGCGTGTCAAGCCCGCACGCCCCGCATCTCTCTCTCTCTCTCTCTCTCTCAAACACACACCAACACATAGACACGCACAAAGCCCCCCCCGCCCCCCGCCCCCCGCCTACCTCCACGCTCAGTCCCGCGTGGCCTCCGTCACTTTCTCCGCGTCTCTCCCCGTCCAGCGGTTCAGTCCAGCGGTTCAGTCCAGAGGTTCAGTCCAGAGGTTCAGTCCATCTGCGAGTCTCCTCCTGGAGCGCGTGCCTCTCTGCCAGGAGAGGGGGGGGGCGAGCACCTGGACGTCAGGAGGCGGCAACATCACAGGCACGCGCGCACGTGGAGAGACGCGCGCGCACACACACACACACACACAGAAGAAACGAAAGTGATCAGACGCAAACGGAGAAAATATTCAGCGATGGAACCGAACTAAAGCTCGCGCTGTATCGATGAGAGCCATTTAATAACAATCAATGAATCGGTTCCCTGTTTTCAACAGGTTTACGTCACAAACTCCGAGGATAAGCGCGTTAATTTTTATCGTGCCTGTGCTCAGGTTCACTACCGCCCCCCAGCGGAAGCTATTAGAAGCGCACCTTCACTCATCCGCTGCTCAGACGAGCCAGTTGTTTCACTTATATAATCAAACACGATCTAAAGGTCAAAAGCTCCAAATATTAGAGACTTAGAATGTTTACTAAACAAGGGCGTCGGTTTAGTGTCACAAATCTCTCTCTCACACTTTCATGTCCGTTTTAAACTGGATATCAAACTTTTAAAAAAAATGTAGTCAGTATTGAAACACTGATGCCGATTAAAATCAGAAGAAATCAGTTCTCAAGCAAAAGTCCTGCAGTCGGTGTCTGACTGAAGTAAAAATATTATCAGCCAAATGGATTTAAAGTACAAAAGTGAAACTTCTCCTGAGTCATGGAGGCTTCAGCGGCCTTTTAGGGTTGGAGCTGATAAAACTACTTATATACAGGTAGATGGTTTAGTCCACTGGTTCCCAACCTGGGGGTCAGGGTCCCTTCAGAGCGCCACCAGATAAACCCGAGGGGGTCGTCAGACATATAAATGGAAGAGGAAAGGAGAAAAAGTTGGACTGACTGATCACTTTTCATTCTTTCATCTTTTCCCTAATCCTTGTTTTTGTGCAAAATCTTGAATTTGACCTCACCGAGCCCCCAACATTTGATTAAATGAAGCCGTGTCAGAAGTTCAGAGGGGAAGTGTCTCTTCGGCTTAATGCTAAAAACTCAAGTGTTTTCATGTGCAACCATGAGCCTTCGCACTGAAGAGCACAAGGACAGTGCTGCTGTTTACTGTTTTCAAACGATGATGAACTATAGCATCGTTTTTTTGGAGAATACTGACTATAAACAAAAAAAATTAATGTTTTAATGTCTTTTTTTTTTTAGTTTGAAGAACTTTTTCCAGCTGAGTCTAAACTGCACATGCAACCTTCCACTGTTCAGAGGGTGGTGTGCTGGCGAGTGCAGGGACAACTAAACGCAACCCAGCATATCAATCACCTCTTATCTATCTATGTATCTGTCTTTCTATCTATGAGGAAGAATTATGAGGCAGAAATTGAAGAACAAGCATAAACAAACCACAAACTGAGCAATTCTTTCCTGTTTCCCCATAAAAAATCCCTCGAAGCAGTGACGTATGAAACTGCTGTGGAAAACATTAAGTCACAAAGGTCATCACCAAGGATCTTTTTAGATACTAAGAACTCAGACACAGAGGAAGTTTTTCCCCTGTATGATGCGAATGTGATGTGAATTTACCCTTTTTCACCACTTCCGGTCAGTGAAACAAACTGTGAATGTCGTATTTATACAGCTGATATAGCAAGTATAGTGAACAGTCATGTAATGAAAAGTCAAATCTAGTCTCTGTGTTCACCTGATGAATCCAAGTCCAGTACTCCCTCTTGTTTTAACTCTGTGTTTGGTCTCCACCAGCTCCTGAGGTGAAAACCTTTGGCTCTTTAGCTGCTAAATGCTCAACCATGTTCACAGTGGATAGTGGCTTTTTTTTTTTTTTAATTTTACAGATGTTTTCTCTTTCTGCCAGAGAGCGGTGAGACTAAACCAGAACAGTGAATTTTTGGACTATAAAACCAAAATAATGAGCTGAACGATGCTAAAACGCGCCTTAGAGCTGAGGAGAACCGCAGTTTGGTGCTGATTCCCCTTCGGTTCCTCGCTATAACGTACTCCTGCCACATTAACAACCATTTGACCTATTGTCAATATGAAAGCATTGAATAGTGCAGCTTCAATGCCCCATTAGAGATCATGTTACAGTAAAAACATATTTACAGGATTTTTCTCCTCTCATCTCTAAGCAATCTTTTATTCCATGAGTGTACCTGTACTCATATATATGATATACTGTACAGAGCTTTTGTCATTACAAAATTATTCTCCATTAGCCCATAAATCGTCATTATCAAACCGGCATCCCATCTCCCGCTCTAATCACATGATGAGCCGATCGTTCCCAGGATTATTTTTACCCAATATGGCATCTTATATTATTAAATTTATTTATTTGTATTCAATGCAGAAAAACAGGCAAAGAAATATCATTCAGAAGAAACTTTAGTAAAAGTTAAGTGTGGGTGTTTGTTTCTTGACCATTAAACAGTAATGAGGACTGTGAAATGCAGGTAAAAGTGGAGCTTTAGTTGTGGTTATTTTGTGAAATAAAATAATCATTGTTTCTGTCATCATTTTCACTGAGGATAAAAGCAGTTGTGATGCTCTTCATTTACCAACATACAGGGTTTCTTTTTCTGCTGCACACGACATGATTCAGATTATATATTTCTGGTTCCACTATACTGTCCATTTAAACCATTTAATTTATTGACAGCAGTTGTATCATAGAAATGAACTGTGACAGAGTGACAACAGAATTTATGGGCCGACACAAGAGCACAGTTCACATCATACAAGAGCTGGAACGCACAGAAATGACGATGACCCTGGTGTCAATAACTGTGTTGATAGATAAATAAAGTTGGATTTTGTATTCTGAATTCAACAAAAATATGTATAACACATGTTTAGAGACTCACATGCACAAACACTGTGTATATACAAAACCCGGTTCTGCTGTCGACAGTGGCAATCATCTGTTCTCACTTTTAACTTGTTTATCAAAAAAGTCGGATGATAAAATTCAAAGTATTCAGTTTGTGACAACATGCGGTGCTTTTGGAAGTTAAGGCCAAATACAATCAACCTTGTTTTTTCTATATTCAAAGAGCTTGAACACACAACTTATGAAAGATGATTAAGAAAAACCACAAGAGACAGTTAAACACAAGTTTTAAACCTTACGGCCCTGCTGCTTGGCACTGCCTGACAAAAAGAGCGATATCTAAAGCTGCAATAATCAGTATTCCTATATAAACAATGGATCGAATGACTGTAATATGAAAGGCGTCGTCTGTACTGAGGAGCACAAAGAATCATCACCACCATTGCAGTAACCCTCGGCTTTTATGGAGCTTTCACATGTTGACGGACAAGTGACGGGAAACATCTACAGTCTCAGTTACATGGTTTGTCCAACAAAGAGCTGACAGGCTCCTCTTTCAGTGGTGAAATATCCTGTTGCTCTTAAACTACAATTAAGGGATCAATATAAAAATTATCTCGATTATTTAATGTTTATCTAAAAAAAACCCATAATATTGATAATCCAGTATTGGTTGGGTTCTACTGATAAACCCACCGTCCTCTACCTGTTCAGTCAGAGACCACCTGGTGAGCATAGTGGAGCATTTAGCAGCTAAAGAGCCAGAGGTTTCCCCTCAGGAGCTGGTGGAGGAGACCAAAAACAGAGCTAAAAGATGGGGGAGCACTGGACCTGGATTTGTCGTGCGTCCAGAAACACGCCTTAAAATTAATGCCGGTGATGCTCTGTATCTGCCAACATGTATATGAGCAACTTTTTGTGGCAATCCAGCATTCAGTTTCTATCCCCGCCTCCGACTTTGACACTTTTCCTTTTTTTGCCCACGTTTCCCTTCTTCTGTCCAGAACCGATTAGCAATATTCCAGCATTTTGTTGTTTTTTTTCAAAGTTCCCTGAAGATTTCATACCCTCACATTGTCCGTCACCGTCCACTCACCAGTGCTTTTTGTTCTGTCTTCACCTGGAAGGTTCCCCAGCAGCTCCAGCTGTGGGCTTTGCAATCAGTCAATCCCTTGTATCAAACAAGAAAAGGATTTAAAAAAAAGAAAAAAAAAGAAAAGGATGCGAAGGAAAGAAGCGATATTAAGCCAGACCAGCTGGCTTAGAAAAGAGGGGGAACCCAGAACTGGGCTGCGTTCGGATCTGAGCTCTCTCCGCACTGAGCAGAGGTAGTCTACAGCGATGAGACCCTGACGGCCAAACACCGCCCCCCTCCCTCCCATCAACACACCCACCCACACGCACACACTCATCTCTCTTTCACACTCACAATCGTACACTCACACCCTGTGACCTCCTGTGTCCAAGCCGGCCGAGCCCACGTCTGAGGAGGAGCCCGGTCACCTGTCGTTGTCACTCGCAGTATATTTAGCTCCGAGGTGTCAGTGATGCCCCCTGTGAGTGTGTGTGTGTGTGTGTGTGTTTGAACATGTGCGTGTTTGAGTACATGTTCATGTGTGTGTGTGCAGCAGAGAAAAATGTGTTGCTGACACTGGGGGCCTCTGTGGGCCTCGGCGTAGGAGCCCCAGGATTACTGCTCCAAAGACCCCTCGGCTCTACAAATTACACCGGGAGGGGGGGATCAAACCTGCGAGCATGTCCCGCATGTCGCCGCACCGAGCATCTGCTCGGCGGAGGATTACCCCCCCAGCTGTCTGCTCCCGTCAGCTCTGGGCGGAGGCAGGAGAGGGGGGCGGCCGGGGTGGGCGGACTCTGACCCTGTTGGGTATCAGCGCAGGAACATGGCGGAATCGTTTAAAAAAGAAAAATCGACACACTCCCGCTGGTTTCTAGACCAAAGATCAGTAAAACAGCGGAGTGCCGACACACATCTTCCAGCAAAGGAGCCACAAATAACCTCAATGTTCTCACTGTCCTGCTGACAACACCGAGTCGTTTGGCCCATTCTAACTTTAGCCAGATTTAATCCTAATCAAACACTTAGATTAGATTAATGCCAATCTCTTATCTTTACGCTCAACATAAAGATACAGGCAGCAGCAAGTTAGCCTAGCTTAGCGTAAGTCCTGAAACCTAATATCCTGTATGTTTAATCCATAAAAAACAACTTTCTATGTGCTTTGTGTACAGATACTACAAACAATATATAATGAGACAAGACAGGGTCAAAGATATGTTGGATAGTGAGGTTAAGAGGCTTTTTTAAATTTTTTTATTTTCAGGGCTAAGCTAACTGGAAATGATGGTTCGGTTTTTTTTACATTTTTTAAAGCTATAGACGCACTAATACAGAAAGAATCGGGGAAATGTTCATAAAGGACGTGCTTGTTTTCCACCAAAATCTCTGATCTTGCAGCTTAACAGCTACCTGTAGTGACTCCAGCTTCATCAAACTGGTTTACAGCTCTGTTCAGACCCTTGTAGAACCTGGTTCAGGTTCAGAACAGATCCTGGTCTGGTTTAATCCAGAAGACAGAACCTGTTTATTTATATTGAACCAAAAACCACCATCTTTCCAGAACCTGAATCAAGGACAGGACTCTGGATGTGGACTTGGTCTCTAGTGGGACAGTCCGGATCTGTATGGGGCTCCATCCAACCCAACTGTCTCCGACTCTGGTTCTTAATGAAGCTTCATTCATTCCAAAAATACTTTAATTCTGAACATCATCCAGTCAGCAATTACATTTTTGATAAAACATTTTTGCTGCCGAAGGTTTAGTTTTCATAGAAACATCATTTCTAGGGGACAGAGCTGGAGCATAAGCCGCTTCGCAGCAGAGACGTGGTTTGTCCACGGTCATGAGACATGAGTGAATGGTGCAAATACGTCTCATGAATACGGACTGAGACATGTGAGTCAGCCGTCTCACATATCAAGATGGCTGCCTCGGGTACCAGTGTGCTGCCTGTTTTAATCATGAGACTGAACCTCACAGTAAACGCAAGGGGCAGCAAAACCAGGAGCTGGAAGAGGGAAGAAAAGGTCGATTGAGCTGAACGGATTAAAACTCATGTGCTGTGTTTTTATCTCCTGAACATCGACAGCAGCTGGTCCAGACTAGAAAGGACTCAGAGGGTTTAAAATCAAAGGTTCAGGCAACATAATAATAGTAAAGTAGTGGAGCTTCAACTTGCAGTTGATTTTTTTATTCTCCTCTTGTAGCAGCTTACCAGAAACCTCCCTGTTCCAAACTGTGCAGGTCAGAAAGTTCAGTTGCTGAGAACCTGGCGGTGGAGAGGAAAGGATGATTCCACCTGAAAATAAATTTTGCGCTCGATTTCCCTGTCACAACACAGACAAGGAGACCAGGCCAGACCGTCGGCGTTTAGGCTCGAAGGAATGTGCACAATATGTGTTACGCCTACATTTCCTACGTTTCCCCACAGTTGGTTTGCATCCATCCTTTACCTCCTCCTGGAAAAAAAACAAAACGTTTACTTATGCCCCCCCCCCCCAAACGGGACTGTTGAAACTCCTGTCTGCACCATTCATGCTTGGTGGAAAAAGGGGCAGGAAATGAAGAGGTAGGATCGTTTGTGCTCTGCTCTGTCTTCCAGACGGTGGTAGAAAAAACATGGGGCTGAAATTGAATAATGGCAGATTTAAGCTGTCAGGGAAATGATTCTAGATCTGGCCCGTTTAGAGACTGAACCCCCCCCGCACCCATCACTTAATGATCCATTCTACTAGATCCGGTTTTATTTTAACTCGCTGTAGTTCCCAAAGGGCAGGACACATTTAATTATGTTAAAAATTAAAAATCCAGTCTCTGAATCATTATGGATTTCTCACTTTATAAATTGGGCCAAGGCGCTGTTTTCTTTTGGAGAACAGGGGAAACGGTGCAATCACTGCCAGCGTGATTGTGAAGTAATGAAGACTATGCTATACAGACCCTCCTCAAGACTTTGATTCAGCTGACCAGACCTTCCTGTTAGAGATTTACTGACCTAAAGAGAAAAGAAAAGCAGGACAGGGCAAACTGCTCATTCTGGCACCAGAGAACCAAATTTAATCAAGTTCTGACCCATGATTTTGGTGCTGCTGGTCTGAAAGTGGTTGTAGTAACTGGTGTTCAGAGATGGTATGAGCATGTAGGAATCTTCAGGTCTGGAGCTTATCCAACCCACTGCATATGCTCTTTAGTGTTTCGACCTCTAAACCTTGACCGGCATGTTCCTGCTCGGCCCGAAGACATTACAAAGAGAATGTGTCAGAAAACTAAAAATCCTGGGACAGGTTTATAGATATTAACCATCATTGGATAGTGTCTCATCAGCAGTTTTGAAGACTTCTCCTTTAAGATGGTGGTTCATGGGGGAAAAAGCAAGAGATTTTTTTTGGTTGCATCACCACAAGTGGCCACTGGAACCAAGTGGCAGTGAGTTCACTCAATACGCCACAACGGTACCAACTCACATTATCAGTCCAAGTGCAAACTTGGACAGAGCTGCTAGCATGGCTGCAGAAATCCCTCCAGACTCACTATAGCCGTTGTGTGTTGCACTTCATTTACCATCTGCCATTTTTCTTCGGGAGTCTTTGATACAACAATGCTAAATCAAAGTCGTCCATCGCTACAGCTCTTAGTGTTGACGATGATGATGCGATGAAGAGCACGAAATCTGAGTTTACTGCTGACTACTGGGGAAAAAAAAACTTTGGGTGCAGCCTTCGTTTTGTTAATTATGTTTTAGAAAAGCTTAAACTTGGACCCTTTGTACTCTGAGAAGACCCTGATGTCCTGTATGTTGACGAGTCCACAGCTGGGACGTTTTGTCAGGGGACGACATTTTCTCGACCTTCTTGTGTTTCTGTGTCACTGTGACACTTGAGCATGAGAACAGATGCAACCTGCTCTGATGCCAGCGCTGATGGAAATCGGTTACCTGACGAAAAACCGGACCAATTCCAGGTTCTGAGCAAATGTTTAATGTTTATATCAGAAACACAGAACAAACTGTTTGTTCCTTTGGCTTGTCTCTGTTTTTGTGCACATTTGGCATTACTGGGACAAGATGGACACTGTTTCTAAATGAGTCAGTGTGTCCTGTGGATGGACTTTTATCTGACAGAGTAGCCAAGGATAAGGTCTGCTTGTCCATCAGGGGTTAAAGTCGTCTCGTCTCTGGGTCTCAGCTGAACGGTGCTTGCGTGCGCAGTTTTTACAGGTATGTGTGGGTCTGTATGTAATGTGTAACTGAGCTGCTGTTTGCCCGTGTGCATCCTGTGGAGGCAAATAGCATGGGAGGAGCTGGACAAGGCATCAGAGGAACATAAATAAGCCGTCAAGCCAGGGGCAATAAGCTCCCCCTGAAGAGACCCAGATGTGTGCAGGAGATCCTGAAAATGGAAAAAAAATAAAACAAAAAAAAACAACTGGGGGCAGAAAAGTCCTCTTCGGCTTCCCTGCAAACTCGACACATCTCTCCTGACTCTTCTTCATCCGACGGCCCCTGTTTAAACCAGAGAGCATTGTGGTCTTTGACTCAATTGCACACGTCACCCACGGTTCGATAGCATGGCGGTGACATTTGCTGTTCTTCGACTGCGGCGCCCTCTGGGAAGGGTTCTGTCGTTCTGTCGGGGCCTAATGAGTGTCGGCGGAGGAACGCCGCGGCGCAACGTGGGCTGGGTGAAGCCGGGATGTCCAAGGGATAAAGTTACCATGAAAGCCATGAGCGTGTGTAAACTAATCCACCCTCACCCAACTGCCGGGCATAGTCCAGAATCCACAGCATGTCTCGGGGCATTCCCTCCCCATGTCTGCGTCTACGCCCCCCCCATGGGGGAAGTAAGGGGTTTTTAACCATTTCTCTCTTACAATTGATGAAATAATTTTTCATGAAGAATTAACCGTTTTGTCATTTCTGTTTTATGAACTTAGCAAAATTACTTTTAATCTGATTACATGATTTAACAAGAAGCGAGCAGACCCAGAAACTATGAGGGATGTGAGAAAATGGGCCCCTGAGCACAGACAGGTAAACAGCCCCCCCAGACTGAACCAAACACAAGATGACTCCATCTTTTAAGTGAGCTCTGACCCAGAGCCCCCCCCCCCGACCTGAGCCCTGTGGGCCCTTTCAATAATCGCCCATTACATCTACCTAAATATTCTTGCCATTAATTCTGTTTATTATCGATTAATTGATGGGTCTATAAAAACACGTGAGAAATGTGAAGTTTCCAAGGTGGCAACTTGGGTTAGAGTTGCAGGACTTAATAAGCTGGAGATGAACATTATGAAATGTAAGTAAAAAGATATATTGAGTTATTTAATGTCAAATTATCAATCAACTAATCATTTCAGCTCTATAACGATGTAAAAAAGCAACATTATGAATTTTTTTCAAATGCAATACAACACACTGATGAGCTGCTTAACGTACCGGTCGTTTTACAATGAAGCTCCAGTCACGGTGGCCATGCAGGTTGAGGTCATTCTTAAGGGGGGACTCAAAGGTCACGGCCCCCACCTGGACATCGGTGTCACAAATCCAGCTGCCACGCGTCGCAAACACCGAGTCACCCAGTGATCGACTGGTCATTGTGAAACGACTCATTCTAGATCCAGTTTTATTGTAACTCGGTGTAGTACCCAAAGTGCAGGGACATATTTGGTTCTACTGATTTACCAACAGAACCATCAAAGATCTGACGCCAGGCTGAACCCGGCGGCAAACTGCCCAGCCCCCCCCCCAGTTCCCTTGTCTCAGTGCGGGTCAGAGGGTAAGTGTTGTCACATGGTCGGCATAGTTCGCCTAATGACTGACAGGTGGACACACGAGCTGAACTCTGACTCCAGTTACCGGTCAGTGGCTTCAGAGGCGCCCATGGCGGCTCTGTCCCCACGAATGGGGGCTGGACCACGTTCTCGGATCCTCCACTGAGCAAAAGTGCTGAACCACTCTGAATCTGGCAGTTTACTTCAGTAGAAGTTCAAAGTTTTAGCAGGGGTTTATAGTTGGGAGAAGAAAACAGATGGTAACACACAGTCGCGTCACTAGAGCCTCCTCTCAGTCGGAGGCTGAAAGGACATACAAGCCTGTTATTGATGGAAAAATGATCATTTGTGTAAAAAAAGGAAACCCAAATTGTCGAAATATGTCAGACCCATCTGTCGACTTCCTGAACAATAGGATTTTTCAACACAAGAATTGTATTTATCTTAAAGTGTAAAGCTGTGAAGCCTTCAGTGTTTTTTTTAGTTTATAGTTTACGTTGTCTTATTTCTTGTTAATCTTATTTGTCTATTAAATCATTATATATATGTATGTGTGTATGTGTGTATATATGTGTATATATATATATATATATATATATATATATATATATATATATATACACATACATACACACACAGTAAGTTTTGCTTCCCTTTTTTTTTAGATGCAGTTTTACTTATACATGTGTAAACATGTAATTGATCGTTTGGGTGAATATGTATAAAAAAAATGTGTTTTATGACATACATTCAAAAAACTAGACACACACACACACACACACACACACACACACACACACATATATATATATATATATATATATATATATATATATATGATGTGATCCCAAAGCCTGAGAGCACTTTCCCGTTGATGTGAACTGGATGAGGTGAAGCTAAAGCATAAAGTGGAATAAAATCAAAATAAGCCTGGTGACAACGTGTCTGACGGTGTCACTGTGAGCGGTGGGTAACTGCCATGATTCATCGCTGTCTCAATGAAAAATTAGATGAAAATGAAAATTAGAAAAACTGGCTCGTTCAGCCAGTGACAGGAGTTCAATGCAGAATAAATGCTGAAATATTAATCTGATGATTTGATATCCTGCATTAGTCATTTTATCGAATGGTATATATATTTAAACCTTAGGTAAAGGATGTGAATACTTCCTCCACCACTATATCTCAGTTATCTCCGTCGGGTCTCTGGCTCCGTTTCGTTGCTGTAGAAATCAAACATCCCTACGAAACAGATGTCGCACAGTCGGATTCTGGTGATGGCGTTCAGTCTCGGCGCGATGGTACCGCACTGGCCGTTTGTTTATGATTTATTTTCTCCCCCCAGCGGGGCGCACATGCTAGCTACTTATTAATAGGACGTCATTTCTCAATCTTGCCTGCACCCAATGTCCCAGTTGCGGTTATGAGAAATAGTAAACAGAAGCCTCAAAGTCAAAACCATGCCGGAGCAGGAAACATCAGCAAATCTGCTCTCGTCCCATTAGCCTGTCTAAATCCGGAGCCTAAGCTAACCTCTGCTATTACCCCCCCCCCCCCAATGGCCAGAGAGCAATCAGACCCCGACGAGGTCCGCGGAACAGGGGTATTTTTAGAAGTCTCATCAACGCAGATGATTACCAGCAACATGAAATAGCGTGTGTGTGTGTGTGTTCGTGTGTGCGTGGACACAGAGCCTCACAGTGGAGACCACAGGGGGGCGACTTTGAGGTTGTAACTGGGGAGGAACTTGGTTGGTTTATTTCTGGAGCTTGTGTTGCTCCGGTCCAGGGACCAACAGCTGAGCATGTGCCAGTGCAAGGGCAAGTCATGATGTCTCTGCCCCCCCCCCCGACCCAGTGAAGACCAGATACAGGTCCTGATAATCAACATCGGCACTGACCTTCAGCCACAGCATGCACACACACAGTAAGACAATCCCTGCAGTGTGTGTGAGTGTGTTACTCAGGCTTTAATACCACACCACTTTCATTTGTCTCCCCCAGAAACTTCAAACCTCTCTTACTCAAGAGAAAAACCACCGAGCCCTCTGCCCTGTCATTGTGTGACTGGCTCAAGTTATTACCAAAGCAAACTGGGATGGCAAAACCACAGTCCTTTCAATCATCCGTCCGGCATCCGAGGGCAAGGGCGGGGGGGGGGGGGGGGCAGATGAGGAGCGAGGCTGCCGATGTTTTCGAGTGTCACCAACGGAGGCCTTCATCTAAATCAATGTGTGAAGGTCTGTGGGGAGCCAAATGACAGGGAGCTCAGAGGGATCCATCTAAAGGGGTTTGTGGTTCATACTCTGCATCTCTGTTGAGAGCAGGGTGCACATTACACGTGCATCATCATCATCATCGCATGGGATGTCTCGGTGTCCTAATGCTTACCACGGGGATTTAAACAGAGCTGGTCGAGTGAAAACGATCCCTTTTCTCGTACAAAGCTGTTTCATCATTTGTTAGTTTTGACTATAGTATAGCTTATTAATTAAGATGCACAGCTGCTTTTCACTTTAGCTACAATTACTTCATTAAACCAGGCCAAGTGCTGGAAATGACTGGAAATATTTACAGAGATAAATGAAGTAAGCAGTTTCTACCTAACCTGCTCAGGTTTGTGTGAATGGACGTTTCACAACGGAGCCATAAGAGTAAAGGGACACACCAGGCATACTGAGAGTGACTTTCTGAGTGGCGTGGCCCACATTCAGGCTTCAAGTGGAGTCATGAATGACTGACTCCCTCCGCTGGACGGTTAGGGAACGACTGGTGGGACGTAGCAACGGCACACTGAGGTTAATTCTCAAAGCAAAAGCAACGACCGGGACATGACATGAAAAATCAAGACATAATTTCCCGAGAAAGTATAGACACTCAGTATGGAACATACAGTCATCATCCCCATGCATAAGGTCTCATCCAATTTAAATGATACACTGCCCGAAATAGTAATGATAAGTGTGATGAAAAATGACTAGAAATACAGGCAAAATGACCACAAACACAAAGCAGCTGTAAAAATACTCAAAATCACCCTAAAGTTTGTCAAAGAGACAGAAAACAACCTCAAAGAGACAGAAGAAAGTGTGTGGGTTTTGTTTTTTTGTTTTTTGTTTTTTTTTGGGGGGGGGGGGGTTAACCAGGGGGCCATACTCTAAGTGACTAAACACTGTCCATTAATATGGAGTTTTGTATTTTTAAGACGCTGCGCTTGAAACCTTTGTGACTGAAGAAGGCTATTGCTGTTGGAAATTAACTAAAAATAATCATACATAAAGTGTTTTAAAAAGACTTGGTGGAAATATGGTTTAATTTCAACAAAATAAATAGATTATTTAAACATTCACATTATATAAACTGAACTAGAGTCAAAAACGGTCAGCTATGGTATGAAAGGTGTTTTACAGAATCAGGTTTTTCTCCTAAAGACAATACACAGACAGACTCACAGACTTTTCCAAGGTACAAACAACACCCCCCCCCCCCCCCACAAAGGTTTATAAGACGGTGAAGATCAGATTCTGGATTTGTTTACCTATAACAACTAACGACATCTAATTCATCAAAGCTGGTTTGGTTTTTGATCAACTTCAGGTGAAGCTACACCAGGTTTTATTAAATCATAAACATGTAAAAGTCGACAACGCTTGTGAATAAAATGACCAGGATAAAATCAACGGGCTACACCCCGACGGGCTACTGCGACGCGGTCGATGCTGAACTCGTCAGACAGTCCCATCTTTTCAAGTGATAAATCAAGTGTCAACCACAGGGTTCAACTCTGGGCCACTTCAGACCCCTGAGAGGAACCCGCCTGTCCCTGGTGACGCCCACCTTCACGCACACACAAACACACACAGAAGTTCCAGCCACGCGGTTTCTCTCGGCATGGACGACCGGTCCAACGAAGATGTCCCCAGCTTCAGATGCTGCCCCGTCAGGAGTCTCCAGTCATGATGGCGAGAAATTCCTCCTGGTTTACTGGGGGGGGGGGGTGTTCAGCAAGAAAAAATAACTTTGTACATCGATGCTCAGTGTCAACATATTTCAGGGAAGAACAATTAATGATTAATCTGAAAAACCTCGGGTGACGTCTCCAAACGTCTTGTTCTGTCTAACCAAAAGTCCAAAAACCCAAAGACATTCAGCTTTTTTTATCAATTATGACAAAGAAAAGCAGCAAATACTCACATTTAAGAAGCTAGAACAAGGTAATATTTAGTCATTTTGCTTGAAAAATGACTTTAAATAGATGAAATTAAGCTGCAGAGTAATTTCCCATTCAATCAGCTAATCAACAACTAACTAATTGTTTCAGCTCTAGTTATCTTAAAGCTCCATATTAAAAAGACAAGCAGTAGTTTCCGATGGTATTGCTAATGAGGAAGACAAACATATCTAAGACATAATCTGTCTGGAATCACTTTCTATTTACAGTAAAGGCCACAGCATTGGTCCATCGTTCCATGTGGAAATCTAGTTCAATCAAGTTCTCCCTACTGAGAATCCCACAATGCACTGCACTTTATAAATGATACATTATAAGTGTGCAACGGTAAATCTGTCAGTGACAACTGGAAGTTCACTTGGACACAACATATATTTTAGAATTCCTCACTACTAACTTTAAATATCAGACACAGAAAAAAACAGAAAAGCTCAGTACTGTGCTTTGACTGCATGGATGTAATCATTAACATTTATTAATATCAATAATGGCTGCATTTCATTCAGATGGAGGAACATTGGTTTAACCTGTAGTTTCCCTGCTGTAAAAAGGTGTATTAGGCCCTTCAAGACTCTATTAAACCCTGGATTAACCTGGACCCTGCTGTTAAATGTATTATTAAAAAATTGTAATGATATCCAGGTATTATCTCCAAATCACCTTCTATTACCTTGTAGAAGTTATTTCTTGAGTTAGGTTACGTGTCTACACAGTTGGATTTTGATTCATCCTAACTAAGAATGTAAAATAAAGAGCTTATTTCAATTGTACAAAAATCTAATTACATTCAAATTGAAAAAACAAATTGTTTCATGGTTCTAGCAGGAAGAGTTTTAACATACAAAACGTGTTGTGGTCTGAGAAAGTAATATCCACGCATATCTGTTCATTTTCTTATTGACTTACTACTGTCAGTCTGCCCCTAGTGGCTGTTTGGGGGTGTGTCAGATCTACAGATGACTGAACACTCACTGCTGGACTGTGCTTCAACCTGTGATCCTGTTTGTCTTCATTAGGTGTGAGTGTGGACTAGGCCGTATAACTACATATGCCTCATGTAGAAATAAGCAACATTCAGTCCTAGAAGAATAAATTAATTTGAACTGGAACCTTACACGACACTTTAATTCAATACAGTGTGTTTGCAAGTGGTATGTTTAGGATTTGACTCCTTGATGGCTTCGCTCAAACCTGACATGAGTACTTGGCAGCGATAACTTACTTTCCCCGTCTCCGTCAGTGTCGAACTCGTCAATCATGCTGCGCAGCTCGTCGTCGCTGACGTTCTCCCCGAGTTCTCGAGCTACTCGTCTCAGGTTCCTCAGGCTGATCTTTCCCGATTCGTCATCATCAAACAGCTTGAAGGCCTTCATGATCTCCTCCTTCGGGTCTCGCTCCAGGATGCGGTCAGTCACTGCGCCGAGATGCAAACGTGTTCAGGGTTTACTGAGCCACCTCAGCTGGCGTTAAGACGGATTTATTCAGACTGTTTATCCTGATTTGTTTCTCCCGTACTATCAGCCACATTTCCTCCTCGTCTCTCTGCACCGAGATTCAAACTTACCTACTTCGTTGAAATCCTCAAATGTTATTTTGCCCTTTCCCTCTCTGTCGTAGTCTTTGAGAATCTTCAGAACATCCACTTTCTTCACTTCGAAGCCAAGCGCACGCATCGCCACCTGTTGGGAATATTTTAATCACAACACTTAAATGTACGTCACAAGTTCAAGATTAGAACATTTCTCAATCCACCCAAGCTCATCAGAATTTATGAAGAATTTCGCACTATCGCACATCTCCTTGAGTTTTGCACTGAACTGTATGTTTTAGTGACGGGGGTTAGCCCACAAATCCGCAAAAGCCTCAGCCCTGGCTGTCCCAACCGCAGTCTGTGGGAAGGGAAAGGAAGGGTTAACGGCTCATTTCAAACTCAGCCACTGTTGTACAGGCTTTTCTGATGCCACTACACAGCCTCAAACATCCTGCAGATGGAACAAGATAACCAGAGTCATCAAGGCCTGATTGAAATTAACTGATATTTTTATTATGATAGTCAAGAGATGTGAAACAGAGGCTGCTTTTAAACAAATGCCTAAAAAGGTTCCTAACCTCTGAATATGTTGCATAATTGTTCCTCAGCATAATTTATGATTTTCTCTTTTTGGTCTGGCACAAAGAATGAATAACAGTTATTGTTTCATTACTTATTACTGACATAAATACGTAGATCAATGCTTATCTAAGGTGTTACTGCAGAGCCCAACCCTTTAGTTTGTCATTATAATAGACAATATTTTATAATATATTCTCTTTATTAGTATGCAATGACAGATAGAGGTTGAGGCATAATACTAAAACTTAGATAAAACCACCTTCACAACATATTTAAATGTAAATAGAATTCAAATCTGAACACACTGCACTTTAGTCAGTAAAGTGGAGGGATTTGACTATGAAATAACTGACTGTTGTCCTTGGACTTCATAGTTTGTTTTTTCTCTCGTCTGCTCACCTTCAGTTCGTGGTAATCGATTTCTTTATCTTTGTCGGTGTCAAACAGCTCAAACGCCTCTTTGATTTCATGCTTCTGATCCTCGGTGAGCTCTCTCCTCTTCTTACGTTTTGTTTTGTCTGCCACAAGCTCAGTTCTGAAAAGAGAGGCCAGTGATACAGCACATTCTGTGAGCCAGTCAGGAACCTCAGCTAGGTTAACAATGCAAACATATTACTGTACGTTATCAAATATTTATGACAGCAGAAGTGGAACCTTCATAGTCTTTAGATGAGGTCACAAATCTACAGAGATTATAGCACAATGGGTTTGTACAGGTATAAGGTAAGCCTCACCTGTCAGTGTCAGTTATTATCATTGTTGTTGTGAAAGAGTGTTAGACATCTTATTTAAAGCCTTAACACTTAAGCCACTTTCACATCTGCAAAACCCTTATTTTATTTAGAAGAGCAAAAAAGAGGTGTCTTGTCTTTTTTATTACATCCACACGCCTCAGACCAGGTCCAAATGACTAGTTGTCATTTGAGTTTTCCTGAGCTGCAGTTTGTGCCTCTCGTGTTTTAGCTCGCATTCGGATTTTCTGGAAGATCATTAACCGTTGAAGTCCGAAGAAGCCAGAAGGTTTCCAACCCTTCACCGCTGGGGCGACGTATCTTTTAGCTGTCAACGTGAGCGACGCAGACTGAAGCAGAAAATCCCGCACAGGTTACGGAATTTACCGTAACACCGGTTTAGCCTCGGTTCAACGTGAACCATAGTTGACTGTAACAGATTCACGTTTAGAAACAACAGCCTGCTGCACTGCGGCTTATTGCGAAGACACATCTCAGCTACGACAGCAACTATATACAAAGTGTAACTTAATGAGCGCATTTCGCGGGCGGCTCGGTTTTCAGACAGCCGACCGTGCTAACGCTAGCTAACGCCAGCTAACGCCAGCTAACGCCAGCCTAGCGTTAGCGTCGCCGGGCGGTAGGATGGAGGTGGCGGGGGAACGACACGGCGGCGGAGACGCTGGTTTACCTCAGAGACAGACTCATCTCGCTGGGTTTCAGGAGTTTTAATGTCTGAAAGTTAAACGTCGCTGTGACCGTCCGTCAACACAACAATCCGTTTATCCGCGCTCACACCGACGCCTCCTATTGGTCGGCGGTTACCAGGCAGCAGCAAAGTGTTGTCTGATTGGCTTACGTCATGACCACTCGTTTTTTTTCCTTCAAACTTTATTGTACATTAGTTTAGACGTACAAAGACGTTCAGAGAGGATTCGGATCGTTCGCACAATTTATTGTGTCGTAGATTTACATTTAAATGGGTAAAACTGCCATTTTCTCAATCTATACGTAATAGCCGATAATGACAAAGGGAAAACATGTTTTTTGGAAATTTAGTAAAAATCAAAAACTGAAATCTCTCATTTACAGAAGTATTCAGAGCTTTAATTCAGTAAATGATAACCCCCCTCCCCAGCACAAGTTACAGCTTCTTCGTGGGTAAGTCTTTACAGGTTTTGCACCTGGATTTAGCCAGATCCTCCTTAACTCCATCTGATTGGAAGGGAAGTGTCCATGAGCTTCCATCGTCAGGTCTCTCCTGAGATGCTCTATGGGGTTTAGGTCTGGGTTCTGGCGGGGCAAGTAAGGTACAGCCAGAGATTTGTCCCGAAGTCACTCCAATTCCATCTCAGCCTTACAATTCAGGTCGCTGTTCTGCTGAAAGGTGAACTGTTGACCCAGTCTCAGGTCACCTGAGGAGCTCTGGGGTAGGTTTTCTTGAAGGACCCCTTTGCATTTGGCTGCATTCATCCTTCCTTTGGTTCTGACCAGTCTCCCTGTTGCTGTTGCTTAGAACCCCCCCACCCCCATAGCATGATGCTGCCACCACCATGCTTCACTGTGAGGACGGTATTATCCAGGTCATGAGCACTGCCCGGCGTTTACCAGAGGTAATGTTTGGTGTTCTGCTTGAAAGGTTCAGGTTTGTCACATCAGACCAGAGAATCTTTTCCCTCACGCTCCCGGAGTCCTTTAAACGCCATGTGGAAAACTTCAAGAGTGCTGCTTTATGCCCTATACTTAAAGAGGCTTTTGCCTTGTTACTCTGCAATAAAAGCCTGATCGATGCAGTGCTGCCAAGATGGTCGTCCTTCCGGCAGGTTCTCCCATCGCCACGGAGGCCTTCTGAAGTTCTGTAAGCGTGACCGTCGGGTTCTTGGTCACCTCCCTGGCCAAGGCCCTTCTTGCCCGGTTACTCAGTTTGACCGGACGTCCAACTCTGGGAAGAGTCCTGGTGGTTCCAAACTTCTTCCATTTAAGAATTATTGAGGCCACTGTGCTCCTGGGGATATTCAAAGCTTTGGAAATGGCCTTGTAGCCCTGCCCTGATCTGTGCCGCGCCACAATTTTATCACGGAGGTCTACAGAGAGCTCCTTGGACTTCATGGTTTGGTTTTTCTCTCGTCTGCTCACCTTCAGTTCGTGGTAATCGATTTCTTTATCTTTGTCGGTGTCAAACAGCTCAAACGCCTCTTTGATTTCATGCTTCTGATCCTCGGAGAGCTTTCTCTTCTTCTTCTTACATTTGGTTTTGTCTGCCGCAAGCTCACTTCTGGAAAGAGAGAGCGCAGTGTTACAGCACATTCTGTGAGCCAGTCAGGAACCTCAGCTAGGTTAAGAACGCAGACATTTTATTGTATGTTATAAAATACTTCTAAAAGCAAAAATGGAACCTCCATAGTCTAGTCTTTAGATAGGCTCACAAGTTTAGACAGCGATTAATGTACAAACTGTAGTGTTTGGGTCTGTACAGCACTAAAGCTTCACGTGCCCATAACTAATCAACACTTGGGTCTCGTTCATGAAGGAAATCCTCTAGTTTCACAGCATCAAACAGATTATGGTAGGATGAATTACAGCTGGAAAAATCTGTGTTTCCATTTAAACACTATGGAGGTGCCATTTTCAGAAAGTGTTTTCACAGCTGTGAAAGGGAAAGTTAAATGAAGTTATTGAGTGACTGACACTCAGGTTTCTAATCTACTCATTTTTGTTAGAGGGTGTTAGACATCTTAGTTAAAGCCCTAATACTTAGCCCACTTTCACATTTGTAAAACTTATTTATAAAAGCAAAAGAAAGGTGATTTTGTCGTTTTTGTTTCCAACCACACAAGAAATGCTCATTTTGTGAAAACGCACAAAAAAGGGAAATTTCGCCGATTCCCCCCGTCTAGCCCACCCCAGACCAGGTCCAGGTCAGAACCCGCTAGTTGTCAAGTAAGGTTCCCTGAGCTCTTGTCTGTGCCTCTGGGGTGTTAGCTCACACTGGGGTTTTTCTAGAAATTCATTAGCAAACTAAGTCCGAAGAAGCCAGAAGGTTTCCAACCCTTCACCGCTGGGGCGACGTATCTTTTAGCTGTCAACGTGAGCGACGCAGACTGAAGCAGAAAATCCCGCACAGGTTACGGAATTTACCGTAACACCGGTTTAGCCTCGGTTCAACGTGAACCATAGTTGACTGTAACAGATTCACGTTTAGAAACAACAGCCTGCTGCACTGCGGCTTATTGCGAAGACACATCTCAGCTACGACAGCAACTATATACAAAGTGTAACTTAATGAGCGCATTTCGCGGGCGGCTCGGTTTTCAGACAGCCGACCGTGCTAACGCTAGCTAACGCCAGCTAACGCCAGCTAACGCCAGCCTAGCGTTAGCGTCGCCGGGCGGTAGGATGGAGGTGGCGGGGGAACGACACGGCGGCGGAGACGCTGGTTTACCTCAGAGACAGACTCATCTCGCTGGGTTTCAGGAGTTTTAATGTCTGAAAGTTAAACGTCGCTGTGGCCGAACACAGAAACGACCGCGTCCCCTCGTTGTTCTTCCGTTTGTCGGCGGAGCGCGTCGCCCCCTAGTGCGTCGGAGTCTGTGGCGTCGTCACGGTGGATCGTCTGACGCCTGATTGGTCGATAAGGAAAATAACAAAAACAAAAACATTACATCACAGTCAGTGTTATATCTTTGGACAACGGAGGTTTAAATTAGTACCTTGTTTACTATAGAGCTCATATAAGAGGCAGGATAAAATCCACAACCTTTTCTCTAAATCAAGCATCACTGACATCTGCTGGTTAAAGCCAAGTATCGCAACTACTGAGGTATAATAGTGGTCTGAAAAGGAGCCGGTTGACCTCCTGACCCAGCTCCGGGGGGGGGGGGGCATTTGGTCCTGCAGGGAGCTGATGGCACCAGACACACATTTCAGAAACCTCCTGGTTCATTCAGGGGCTGAGAGAGAAGTCCTGTCGTATTTCCTCCATTATTTTCACCCTGGACTCCCTTTCTCTGAGTTTCTTTCTCCTGTGGAACCACACACAGAGGCCTTTTGTGCCCCCCCCACCACCAGGGCCGTTCTGCACAGGCTCCAGCAACTTCCACAAGCAATGAAAGAGTTTGATATCACTTCATTTGTTGCATCTACCTAAGATGATACCCAAGTCAGATATATGAATTCTGACTCTGTTTCCTCACAGTTTCTCCCTGTTTTCTGGTGACGTGTCCCGGGGAAATGTTTCAGAAGACGGATGTCTCTGAGAGACATTTTCCCCGGGAGCCGTTAACCCACCTCAACCACACGCAGCCAGTCTCTGCGAACCCCCCCCCCCCCCCGTTGGCCCACGACATCCTCCCCACCGCTATCACACATTTCCCACAGAGGGTTCTGGGCAGTGGGGATGGTCCCGTGTGGAGAAGGTGCCGCCGGGTCTCTTCTTATCTCGAGGTGCGTCTCCTGTCCCACATGTGTTTTGCCGAGATAGAGGCCGGGACAGGCGTCGTATCTCATCTCAGGAGGAAACACCCCCCCATCGTCCTCAGTCTCCTCTTCTCTGTGACTCCTTCTCTTCCTCAGCGTTTCCTCACCGTGTTAAGAAAAGTCGCAGGATCGATTGATCCGAACATTTTCACACGGTGTCGACCTGATACCTCAGCAGGAAAATCCCATCTGTAAAAAGCAGTGGCATGAGGAGTATTCAGATCCTCTACCCCAATGAATATAATACAGATAATAGAGTAAAGTAAAAGTACTCGGTTACCAGTTACAATCACTTCAAATCCTACTTAAGTAAAAGTGTCATCATTAGAATATGTTGAAAATATTGAAAGTAAAGGTAGGCTTCAGAAATAAACGGTCCTTGATTGAAATATTATTATCATGTGGACACAAGATGAGATAAAATGGCCATTGATCATTTGTCACAGTTAAAGATTTGATTTGCCAAGTTTACAAAAGAAGAAAAAAACCCACATATTTTCTTACTTGCAGGTTTTCAGACTTTTGTCTGAGTGTAACCGTCCAAACCTGCTGCTGAAGACAAGGTAGTTTTATTTGTACTGCACCTTTTTAAAGTGCTTAAATAAATAATTGTTCAGAGACATGAAGATGGTTGGAGTCAGAACTGAACCTGGCAAAACAAACGCTGATGTAGGGGGCAGCTGAATTAAGATGCAGTTAGAAAAGAAAAATGAACAAACTCCAGGGTCAATGACTGTCATTGACTGTGAAACTTTGAATTAAAAACATAAATATTAAAATGAACAAAGGTATTTGTGACCTCAACCTCTGGTCAGCATGATAACGCTTGCTAAAACAACGTGTACAGTGTCCAGCCCAGGTTGATGGGGATGTTGTTAGCGTTCTTGATTTTCTTGTGTCATAAACCGAAGTATTGGACATGTTAAAATGTGTTGAAATGTGCTGATGAAAAGTCAGAGGATCATCAGAGTCGGTGGGATTCATCCTCTGGGAACCATGAACGTCTGTAGAAAGTTTCACAGGCGTCCATCTAATCGATCTGGACGCAGCAGAGTCTCGCTGCCGTTGTCCGGCGCGTGAACCCCGGCGACCTCTCCGTTCCATCAGACCGCCACCGCTCACAGACAGAGGGGGTGTTTCATGCCCCTCCCCCTAGTCCTGAACCCAGTTCTTGTTGCTCGGGGGTGAGGACGGGGAGGGGGCATGACGACCAGAGCAGGTATTTACCTTATCCATCCAGGATCAGTGGGCTGCAGAGAGGCAGCTTTCTGAGGAAACCACATGTGAGCGTGCGGCTCAGAGTACGAACGGCGTAAACAGAACCGTGGGCATTCAGCCTGTATACATATACATATATATCTAAATGTGTATGTGTGTGTGTGTGTATGTGTGTGTGAGAGTGTGTGTGTGTGTGTCGCTCTTGCTTGGGGTCGGGCTGCTGGAGTCAAAGGGGGGCGGGGGCGGGGTGGAGTAAAGTGCAGACCTGGCCTCAGAAAGCGGCTTCTGTTTTTCACCCTGACAGAGTTTTCAGTCTTTTCAGGGGCTGAGCTCCAGAGGAGGTTCACTGAAATCCCAGGTCCTTGGTCCAGGTTCTTCGGACCGGGGCCCGGAGGGGAACGCCGCCGATTCAGCACCGTGCTCCCGTAACATCACCTGAGTCACGGTGGACTGTTCACGGCAGCTATGATCAAAAATATTTACAATGACAATGCACAAAATGATAACATGATAACAAGGGTCTATTTACTGCTCTGGTTCAATCTCATCGCTCTCAAAGCGTCATTTTAACATTGTAATATGTGATTAGAAATATAAATAAAGATTATTATTATTTTTACTATTATTATTGTGCAACCACGCTTTCCTACAAAACGTATTTGCTGTTGCAGTTTAGTTGTAATTGTCATTTCCGGGAGACTCGGTTGTTGAGTTTTACTCCTGAAGCTTCTGGTCATGAAGCAGTTAACAGTAGGTTTGAATTAAAAGGCCGACTGCTGTGGCAAAAGCTCCAGCTGTTCAAACCGAGATAGTTTGGGGGGGGCAAAGGTTCACGGAGATCAGAGACAGTTATTCTGCTCAGGATCTATAAATACATAACACAAAAAGAATAAATCAAATGCTGTGAACAGTAAAAAATATTAAAATGCCTCATTACCACTGACTAATCCACCATGAATTGTGAACTGTGCTCACTACAGGTAATTAACCTTGCCGGGGTGGGGCTGCAGCATGTTAAAGTCTCAGTGTTAGGCATGTGTGCGTGTGTTTGTGTGCGTGTGTTGTTGTAATGAGACCAAATGACCCTGAGCCCCACCCTGAGCGAGCACAATGACCCCCTGTCCACACTCTGCACACGTGGGCGTGGACGGGGCGAGCCTGGCAGGTTTTAATGCGATTTTTGGGAAAAAGGGCAACAAATGAAAATACACTCTGTGGCCAAAAGTATGCGGACACTCCTGCCCAGACGATTTAACTGTGTGATCGTTACTATTTGTGCCTGTTAAAAACTGAGCTGCTTTATGCAGAGAGGTGTTTCTGTTATGTAAGGTTGGGCGGTCTAATCTTTAGTATATCTATTATTATCACAATAACCAAAAAAATATGAGGCTGGTTAAACCTGAGTTTCCTATAACTAAATGTTTACAGAGAGCCACAGAAGATAAAATATTGGGTAAAAGTAAATCTAATATTTACAACATCCAACCTCTTACACTAAAAGTGGTTGTAGTACAAATCCAGACCTGGACCGAAACCTACAGAGTAAAACCAGGCACATCTGGAACATAACGGGTGGAGACAAGGTACGTGAGGGTAGATCAGACTAAAAAAGGCCAGATTCAGGGGATGTACCGCTCACACCACACAGCTTGTTGTCCTGTGATTGGAAAGGTAAAATTATTGTGGTTTTATGAGAACTATAAGAGTAACCTTTGACCCCCTATCCCCATGAAAGACAAACAGGAGAAGCGAGGTGATGAAATGATGCGACACCATACGCGAGACGTTTTCCTTTCTTTCATCTTTTTTTAAAATTTTGTCTTCTAATCACCGGTTTTCCTCAGATCTGGGGTTTTCCCTCTGCATTATTTTTTCTTTCCCCCAGAAACTGCTGGCAAGCGGGAAATCAGGGCTAAAATCACACAGTGTGAAACTGGCGTTAGCTGCTCTGCCTCCTTCACACGACGGTGGTTAATTCTGATTCGGGCTCATTAAGTCCACGACAAGCCTTATTCTCCCCCGACAGAGCTCTTCTTCAGTGGTCCCAGCGTGCAGCCCGACCGCCGCTGACCTTTTCAGTTCTTTACGACTTTAACTCTCCGCGGGGAGAAGCTCAGCGACCACGGCGACAGCACAGTTAACGGTGCAGTTTTAGCAGCGCCAGCGGGAGCTGCTGCACGTGGCTCGTTTGGCTTCACGGCCCAGAAACCCCGAATCCTGCTCCGCAGAAAAGGGGTTGATTCACAGAAAGTTACAACATCACGGAAGAATTAATTTTCTTTACTCTTATCAAGCAGTGTTTGCATTAGATAGTTTTGTTTGTCTTACGATTGCGCTGTCTTTTTTTTTCCTTCCATGTAGAGCTGGGTGGTAGTTGTCATTGATATATTCATAAACATATTGTAGACACCTTCTACAGTCAAACATGGATGGGTTTTCATATTTAAAGGGGGGGGCAGTCATAAAACTGGACACGACAGGAGCAACACCACAGGCGAAAGCACACAGATGAAGAAAAGGGAAATTTAATCAACTTTAAACAAGCTGAAGCTTTACAAGCGCTGAGAATTAAGCAAAGTTAGAAAATCGACAAGTCCATGACGAGAGCATCTGCTGATGAAGACCAACACCACAACGTAAAAACACAAGTAAGTCATCCTTGAAGTGGAGAGGGTTTTTTTTTAACAAAATAAATAATGAATAAAAATTTCTAGAATGTTTTCTTGAATTTGTGGATTTTCACCACTTTGATTTAGTCTTTATGACGAGCTTTAAATCTTTAAAAGCACAATTCATCATTTGGCCCCTTATTCTAAGCTTTGAAAAAAACATTCAAATATTATCACCTTACAAAGGTGACAATGTGAATTTGTTTGCAAACAGTTGCTTATTTCAACGTCTAGCAGTAACAGATCCAACACTGATCCTTCATGTGGATCTGATCCATGCTCCACTCTGTTCACCAGCTGGTCTGACTGGGTCCATCAGGTAGTGGGCAGTGGCTGTTTTTTTTTTTTTTCAGATGCTTGTCTGAAAACATCTGCCTGCTGTACGAGAGCCGTGAGACTGAACCAGAGCAGGGAAGTTGCTTGGAGAGAAAAACCAAAACAAAGAGCTGAACAGTGCTAAAACTCCCTGCAGAGCTGATGAGAACTGTAGGGTTGGCGACGATGATGAGTTTTTGATGAGTTACATCAAAGCAGAAAGAGGTTTTAATAGAGAGAGAAACAGCCTGGAAGTCTGAAAATACAACACACCGAAACATGTCGTCACACTTCTGTCTTTCTGTCCGTCCAGGTGGATCATTTTATTCAACCCACACCTGGAAGAACAGTGTATTTATACTGTGGCCGTTACGCAACACCGATGGAGCCTCTTGGCGAGAACTCAAAGGTTATTTCGCATTTGGTCATTTTACTTCCCACGAAATGTTCCGTCTTAATGAGTCGTTCTAGCGAGGAGCCCCGAGAGGCTGTTGGCTCAGTGTTTATTTTGAGACTAAACTGTTTGACATTTGGCTCTGGCCCTTGGTCTTTAACGGACTGTTACTGTAATGGACTTCATGCCCCCCCAAGAAAACAACAGATGTGCCGACTTAGGAGACAGCAAAAGAGGAGAGAGGTGAGAAAATGACATCATAAATCAGGTGATATGAGACTATAAGGGAGAGAGATAACAGGCGTAGATGGAGGGAGGGAGGGAGGGATGGATGGATGGGGGGGGTGTGGTAATGAGAGTAATTCTTGGGTGGGGTATGTTGTGAAATGTTCCCCGTGGCATGTGGTTCGTCCGAGGGGAGACCAAGCCCAACACCCAGGAACTGGTCCCAATTAGACACTAAACACAGGAAGACCTTCCTCTGGGACGCGTCCCGTTCGGGGGGGGTCAAAACTGTGAGGGACGTGGGACACGGTGTGAGGTGAGAGGGGCAGGTGCATTCAGGCAGAGACAACAGGAAGTGAGATATTGTAACTCGGCCTCCCACTGGACCTGCATGTTATCAACACGCTGCAGCAGTGAGGCTGTGGGACTGTTTACAATCAACTTGTTTTTATGCACATTTTTTTTCAAAAATAACTTTAAACAAAATATCTTGATTTATTGCAAAAAAAAGTTTTCATGCAGGTCTGAGCTGTAAAAGTTGTGATTGGATTAAAAAGCAGACGGAAAGAGATAAACATCGACATCTGTGAAGCCTGAGGAGATGAAACGTTCAGGTCCGTGCAGAGCGATGATGACGAGGAGACCAGAACCTTCCTCACTTCGACACATGCAACCAACTGAAAAGTCAGATTTCCACCATGTTCTCCCTGTGCTTTCCCCGGAGTGAATGGTTTCTGTGATCAACCACATATTTTCACATCTGCTCTCAACCGATGATCTTAAATCATTTTGTTTAATTTTGATGTTTTGTTCCAATGCAACATTTGCTTAATTCAACTCAAATTTCTCCTGTGGGAGACAATAAAAAAACTTAATATTAACCATGTCAATAAAATACAAAATATCCAATCTAGGGGGGAACTGGGGCCAATGACCTCAGTGTGTCCAAAGTCTTGGCTGCAGCCCTGCTTCTTAAATCAGTCCATATTTCAGATTTGGGGCCGTTTCAGGTTAAAATCACCCAGATTATGATGAGTGAATCTGCCTGTGTAAACAGGCCCGAGAAACTGTGTTTGCTTTATTTTTCATGCCTCTAATCCCGATGAAAATTGTCTCAACAGCGGAGTTTGGTTTCAAGACTAAAATGTCAAAACGCTGGAAACAAGTGAAATGACCTCACTCCAGTTTTTCCAGCAGATAAAGAACCTTTAGGCATTTTATTGGAATTGATGTTCTTTTAATGTGATGTTCAAGACAGCTGAGAACGCTGAGGAAGCAGAGACAAGGAGAACCGGGGAACACGTCTCTAAATCAAGTCTGCCAGTGACATGTTGAGCAACAGGGGCTGGGCACGTCCTCGGTCAGGGCCTCCGCATCCCAACACGACGAGCGAGGCCCGTGGGTCTCCCGGTGGGGGGGCGGACCTCCCCACTCCCCTGCACGTAAAAAAAGCAAAAAAGAAAAAGGGGGAGCAGCGCTGCTGGATGTGGAGGAGAGAGAGAGAGAGAGAGAGAGAGAGAGAAAGGGAGAGAGAGGAGGGGAGAGAGAGGGAGAGAGAGGGAGAGGGAGGGAGAGAGAGGAAGAGGGGGGAGAGAGGGAGAGAGGGAGAGAGGGAGAGAGGGAGAGAGAGAGAGGGAGAGAAAGGGAGAGAGGAGGGGAGAGAGAGGGAGAGAGAGAGGGGAGAGAGGGAGAGAGAGAGAGGAAGAGGGGGGAGAGAGGGAGAGAGGGAGAGAGGGAGAGAGAGAGAGGGAGAGAAAGGGAGAGAGAGGAGGGGATAGAGAGGGAGAGAGAGAGAGAGAAAGGGAGAGAGAGAGAGAGAAAGGGAGAGAGAGAGAGGGAGAGAGAGAGAGGGAGGGGGAGAGAGGGAGAGGAGGAGAGAGGGAGAGAGGGAGAGAGAGAGAGGGGGAGAGAAAGGGAGAGAGAGAAGGGGGAGTGAGAGACAGAGAGAGAGAGAGAAAAGGAGAGAAAGGGAGAGAGAGAGGAAGAGAGAGAGATGGAGGGAGGGAGAGAGAGAGAGAGAGAGGGAGAGAGAGAGAAAGGGAGAGAGAGAGAAAAGGAGAGAAAGAGAGAGAGAGAGGAAGAGAGAGAGATGGAGGGAGGGAGAGGGAGAGAGAGAGGGGGGCAGAGAGAGATAGAGAGAGGGAGAGAGGGAGAGAGAGACAGAGAGAGAGAGGGAGAGAGAGAGACCCCCCACCACCCCCTCCACCCCCCGCTCCGTCCTACCTTGACGTGCGTCGTCGCTTTGCGCCTCAGTTGCGCGCTCAGTCCGCATCCCGACCGCCGCAGAGTCCAGACCGTCGCCGCAGCGCAGCGCAACGAGCGAGGTAAAGTGCTGATGTTTATTCCTTCTGTTACTCAAGCGGAGGGAAAGCTCCGCGGAGGAAGCGTCCGGGGCCGGTTCAGGGTGATTCTCCCTCTGTCCCCGGGACGCTGGCGAAGCGCTGGACGTGTTTACCGAGCGCAGACTCTGTCCCCGCCGGCGTCGGGACACGTGGGACGGAGCGGAGAGAAAGTGGCCTGAGCAGAGCGGGGACATGTCCCACTAGAACCAGGGCAAGTGATGGAAAAGACATGTTAGAATAAACCTTCAGCTCAGGCTGCGCCAAGGAACAGAAAGACAGTAAATAAGAGTAATAATAAGAGTAAAATGATAAACAGTCACAGGTGCAATTATTACTGATTTAACCACTTCCACTATTTTAATCTGAATAGTTATAAAAATCTAAGATTAATCAGAAGTGTAAACAGTCAGAGAGAAAGAGGTTTGGGTACAGGAACTAAACAAAAAAATACAAAATAACAAAATAAAATAAAACTGAAACAGATTCAATTCGTAGTGAAATCATAAACAAAGTTTGGACAATGTCTTCTGACAGAGATCGTAGAGTTTTTATATATGCTGGATTGTGAAGTTTCCATCATAGTTTTCTGTGGATCTCTGCTCAGAACAAGGAATTTCACTCAGCTGCTGCTTCCCCTGTGAAGCGTCTGCCTTCGTCACCTGTTGGAAATGAATCCTCAGGTTTTTGACACTTTTTTGAAGTGCAGCCTAGAGGTGTTATGGGATGTAATCAGCTCTGGTGATTGGGGTGTGTCTGGGGTGTTTAGGGGGGGCTAAACCAGGATTTGGGAGCGTTGTTGGGGTCACTGTCCTGCTGGGAAGTTTCCTGTTTTCTTTTTTTTCTCAGATTGTTGGAAAAAATAAGAGCTGACATGTTTTTTGGTGGTGCCGATCTGAATCCTTCCACCACCATGGTCGACTGCAGGCAGAGGCAGAGTGAGAGGTTTTTGGGGGGGTGGGACATGGGGGGGGTTCCTTAAAACAGGGGAGTGATTCTTCAAGAAAATAATCTGATGAAAACAGTTGTTAGTTGTAGCTCTATATGTTTTACTGTCCATACCTGTAATACTTAAACTTAAAGGAGCCTCACAGAGCTTTTGTTTACTAAAATCACTTTAGGGGAATGTTTGTACAAGTGGGTCCCTCGTTTGTTTGTTACACAACTTAGAAGAAGATATAGAAGAAGAAGAAGAATTAGAAGAAGAAGAAGAAGAAGAAGAATTAAAAGAAGAAGAAGAGTTAGAAGAAGAAGAAGAAGAATTAGAAGAAGAAGAAGAATTAGAAGGAGAAGAGGAAAAATGCCAACTAACTAGGACACATGAAAGTAAACAATGAGCAATTCAAGATCAGCTTTGCAAATGTTTCCATAAAAATCTTATGAGGTTTTCAGAGGAAACTCGTCGTGTCTGTTGAAGCCCAACGATGCACAAACGTCTTGTTGTGATGGATGTAAACACAGCTTATGATTGTTTACAAGAAAACTCCACAGGGCACCTTTAAGTATGAAACTCATTTTTTCCATCACAGTATCACCACTTCTGATCGATCGCTTTGTCTTTTCTTTGGTGCAAGAAAGAAGTTTTAGGATAGGAGCTTTATTTTATACCTAATATTTTTATCATTGGAATATCGTATTTCATGTACTGTACCTCAACAATATAATCTGTAGTACCTGTAGGTATTTGGGGCCCTTTTAATTTACGGGCTGGTAAAGTCTGAGTCCGACTATAGGTTCTCCTAGCCTCACACTCTGACTCTCTATAAACGACTGCATCTCCCACGATGAATTTTCTGACAGTTTTTTAATTTGATCGATTGACATTTCAACAGCGATGCCTCGGCCTCCGTGAGCCGGGGTTTCATTTCCTTTCCTCGGGCTCGCCCCCTTGCCCGTCGACCGTCGCGGGGGGCGTCATATTTGTGAGCGCTATCATAGTTGCGGTCGACCATGTTGTGCAGCCGAGCCTGATTGATTTAGGGCCGAGGCCGTCACTCGCAGCCCAACAACCCCTCTCTGTGTGCTGGCTTAGACTTGGCGGCTCCACCCTGACCCCCACCCAGTACCCTGCACCCACCCAGCGCACACACACACACATACACACAAACTCAGACTCATGGCCTGCAGTGGCCCATGTCAACCCCCCCCCCCCAAAAAAAAATGAAGAGGGGGGTTGATTCTGTGCAGGCACTCACACACACACACACACACACACACACACACACACACACACACACACGCAGAGTCAACCTCAATTTTTGTAAATTATAGGTGATCAGGAAACAACAGGTTAAATGAATTTGTGGCTGCGTGTCCACATCAGCGAGTACGTTTTTTTTCTGCTGTTCACAGGAAAATGTGCCTTTAGATGTTAATTAAGAGGAGGCCTCTGTTTTTGCCTCATGAATAGAAGTTTCTGTGGTGTTGAGTAATACGTTTGCCATCTACTGGCTGGAGCTTTAAAGGCAATGTCCCTCTAAATAGTGCATGTGTATGTGTGTGTGTGTGAGTGTGTGTGTGTGTGTGTGTGTGTGTGTGTTTTCACCACTGTTTATGCAGCAAACACCTTCCTGGGAACACGTTTTCTGAACTTCTCCCCATTCAGCAGAAATATAAATGAAGCAAAAACATTTATTCAAGGGGAGAATGTTTACAGGCTATGTTCGCTGTTTAAACAAATGAGACGAGCCACAGATTCAAACGGCCGCCGCCGAACACAAAATGCCGCTGTCGGGGTTTTCTGCACATGGCGTCATCTGTCCTTGGTCCTTCGCCTGTCCGTCTGTCCGTCTGTCCGTCTGTCTGTCTGTCTTTCTGTCCGTCTGCCCATCCGTCCCTGTGCCCAGCGGTCCGTCTACCTACTCCACCTTCTTTTTTACATCTTGGGTATTTGTGTCGTTTGCACCGTGTTATTACGACAGAGAGGAATGAACCCAAAAAACCTATGCAAAAAAAAAACAGACCCCGCTGCTGAAAATAGTCCCCGACGAATGCTCCATTTCCCCCTGCTCTGTGACACGGTGTCCTCGGCCCAGTACATCACCATTAGTGATGGACATACATGTGGACACAGGACAAACATCAGTGTTGCCATCTGCCCAGCACAGCATCTGCAGCATCTGCAGCTATAGTGCAGTGTTTTCGTCGTGGGCAGAGGTTTTAGTAGAGGTCACTTTACCTGTAAACCCCCCCGGGATGAAAAGCTGCCCCCCCCTTAAGTCCTGCTTCAGTTTTTGAACAAACACCCACAAAATTAATGACACTTCCCATCATCCTCAGCTGCAGTTTGTGTTTTTTGCTAACTAGCAAAATGTTATCATGCTAACCTGGGATGGCAAATAGGATAACTGCTAAACATCGGCGTGTTAGCTTCGTCATTGCTTGGGCGTGCTAACATGTTAGCAGGCTATGTACATCCTCTCAGAGTTGCAAGAACGTCCGTAGACTCTCAGTCTAATTGTACTTTCAACAGAACCAGGCTAGCTGTTTCCACCTGTTTCAAGTCTTTATGCTAAGCTAAGCTAATCGCAGACTGGCTCCCTCTCTTTACTTACACACAAGTAAGTAATCTTCTCATTTAACATTTTGGAAGAACACAATTTAGTCTATTTCACAAACTCTTGAACTCTTCCTTTTAGGAAATCATACTTTGATGTACTTTATTGGAGAATTAACACCCAGGGAACCACATAGTTTTCTAGTCATCTGTAGGTATCTCGTGTTAGGCTGATTATTGCCATTTCACTGACTTCTAGGTAAATAGGCAACATCTTGAATGTGTTTAATCCTCATTTACACTGTTTAGAAAGCAAGAAACCCATGAAGGTCGAGGTATTAACCTTTTTCATATCATATGTAACACTCAGCTGTGACCGGTGCTGAACCTTGACCTTTGGCTTTCACCCCTGACCCTTTTGTGTGCGTGTGTGTGTGTGTGTGTGTGTGTGTGGGGGGTAAAGGGAGGATACAATCCCACATGCACAGCATGTCTCTTTCTTTAAAAATCAAAGCCATACTGGGATGAAGAACCAGATTAACTTTTAACTGTATGGCTCTTCTCAGGGTCAAGGCAGGTGGTTAAAAAGACAGGAGGACGATCCGGCGAGAGAAAGTGTTGTAAATTTCCTCCTCACAATGGGGGGAGAGGGGTGAGGGTTGGGAGGAGGATGGAGGGTGGAGGGTTGAGACTGTCAGATCCTCAAATGTCACATATCCATGGGGGGGGGGGGGGGCTGGTGCTGTTGTGCTTCACCAGCATGATTGAGAAACCCAAAGGTTTAATTACCAGCATGGGATCATTTTGTAGGCTTCTTTTCTGTCATAAATCCAAATTATGACAGATTGAACAAATTGAAATTTTGACCTGATGATGGTGCTAGATGAAAAGATTAGCGACAGCCAGAGTCGATAGGATTTAGTGTCTGAGAGCCGTCAAGGTCTATGAAGTAGATCTTGAGATATTTCAGAGGAACATTTAACTAGAGGGAAAAAGTCAGGGGTCAGGTAAATGGAATTCAATCTCAGGGGACCACTAATGTCTGTAGAAAATTTAACAGGAGTGACATACACACCCCAG